>JANVCH010108738.1:0-13913 GCA_025505405.1 Epizoanthus rinbou | reverse complement strand
GTCTACTAAAACAGTTATACAACTCGCTTTCGTTTTATATCAGTGGTAGATAAAAAAAATTAATCACTGATATAAAACTCAAGCTCGTTGTATAACTCTTAATTAGTCACCGAAGTGGGAGTGAGTAGTATTGTACCTTTATTTATCGAGCCGAGAAGCTGCGAGGTAAATATCAGGCGCTGGGGGGGGGGGCACATAAACTGTATTATTTGCTAAATGTCTACTGCAGTACAGAAAACACTCAGTACACAAAGTTCAATATAATGCAAGTTAGTGTACCCTTGTCTTGCAAACCTACAGATTACTGATATAGGATATGCATTACACGAATAGTTGTTTTGATTTCTAAATTTGCATGACAGTTACCTAGCTTACAAACTGCCAAACCTTGCCGATACAATTTAAGATGATGTTTTTGTTTTCTTCTTCTTGACGAACAGTATATACAGTTTAAGCACCTGTTTTTGCACAATTCATTAGGAGCTGCTTTCTTTGTGTTTTTATGTTATGTGATGTTATTTCAACAATTATGGCACAGCTAGGATGAAGAAGAATTGTTTTAACAATTTTAACAAATTTATATTTAAACGTTATGCGGAAGAACCGCTTACCAACGTGTTTAGTTACCTGTTACTCTGTATTAGTTCTTCAGTCCTTCTACTTACAGGTTGAGCACTTCTGGGTGCACCAGCTGATCTTGACTCATTAATATTGTTTCCATTCACTTCCCTCATTCTATCATGACTTCCCATCAGCCCCTTCGCTGCCTGCCTCTTCTGGTTCATTAGATCTCTTTCGCCTACGGTTGGACTGGAATAAAATGTCCAGTCTCCCAGACGTCGTAACACTTTGGGACGAAAAGATCCGGAGTACTTCGGCGATGGCGGTTGCTCAGCAAATAATCGATCATGCATCGGTACACTTTCGGTTTTGGATTCGATAGACACTGGTGTTAGTAAGCACATCACTTGATCTCTCCTTGAGATAAATTGTCGCTTGTGAGAAGGTTGGGATGACATACTGAACGTTCGGGTGTACTGTCCTTAACCTTTATTTAATGCAAATAGTAGAAACATATTAACAGTACAAGCAATACTGATAACATTCGTAGCACCGACCTGTTCTCGTATCAAATGTTATTGTGCCAAATGAACATGCATATTCTTAGAGATACAATAAAGGATAAGATAAGTAATACTAATATTATTTCTAAGCAGGATTTAATCTATTGATCTGTGAATTGCAAATACATATAACTGACTTTTGACTCTGATACTTATGAGTTCCAAGTACTTATTTTGCAGTGGTAAGTATTGAACTTTAGTGCGCGTATGTATAAAATGTAATGTACACTGTGGATGTTTCAAAATACATGATTTCACCGAATTAAACGAGTACGCTTCGAAGATCATTGTTCAATACCTCAGTATCACTGTAATTCTATTTATTAATTTTGTGACATCAGTTATCGATCGTTACATTACCAAAAATGCAAATCAATTATAATTTGTCTATGATTCGGTGGAATCAACACAATTCATGACAATTAACATGGAAAATTCTGATTTATTTTCTAAGCGATTAAATATATATGTTATTTTGTTATGAATGCAGCTGTAACACCAACTGTAATACTCTGAAAGCAAAATTCAAGTCATATCCCAAATTAAATGAACATGTCAGTAAGTTCAATGCCATAGCAACACTGCCTCGGATTTTAAGTTATACAATACAAAGGACATCCGCAGCCTTGCTAATCATTTTTACTTTTTGCGCACAATAACAGAGATATGAATATCACAAGACTACATCCGCTCTGTTCTTCTGTTTTCTAGTTTGTTATATTTCCGTTTATCCAACCCTGAGATATATAACATATTGTGCGTGTGTACATGTATGCAATTGTACACTTCAAATTTATGTGTTGAAGATAGACACTAATACTATTGTGACACCAATACCAACCTGCGTAGTTCGTGTTGAGCGAGCCTAGTATCGATTGCCACTGTACCTGGACTTGCTATAAATAACTATTTTGTGTTATCTGGCCATAGACAACAACTTCGGTGCCTTTTAGCTCTGATTCTTGATTTTTCTTTCCGCTATTCCAATATTAGCGTAGTGTTAGGTTGAACCGAAATCCATCTATGGCTTTATATTTAATTCCCTCTGGTATTAGTGCTATTGCAAGAGCTAATCATTATGAAGTGTTAAGCTTTGCACACTAATGACCTCACCGCTGCAAAAGGATTCTGTTTGCACTAGCGCAAAGTATTGTTCATTGATCTTCAGGGTTGTTGTTAACAATTCTATATATTTTTCCCTCTTTATTATATATGTGAATAAATTAGAATAAGGTCTCCAAGAATTATAGCTATATTTTAACTAAGTCGCTATATGGCATATAAGTAAAATTTGCATACGTTGTGTGTGGTGATAATAGATCTTGTCGAACCTTTCCTTGCATTGTCTACAACTGTCAAAAATGAATGTGTTAATGCCCCGAAGATCTTTATTGTGTATACACTAATTATCACAACAAGTGCTATGAACCATTGCATTAAGTGGACAGCAAGACATTTCTTTATTCTCATGTTCTTGATTCAATAAGATAGGTGTTGAAATATGAAAGCAAGCGCTAGGATAATATATTTCCACGCCTATAATATTAAGCTTGTTACAAAAAAAAACAAATCCAATTGTAAGCGAAATCAATATGCTTCTACTATTCTGTAATGCAACTAATTTGAGACCATTTAACAGCAGACAATATAAAAAAGAAAAACGCGGAATTCGCATGACCTGGTTAATTTTAGTGGAAGTATGCTCTTTCTCTTGGCTGACACATATATGATCTAGAAAACTATGGAACTAGAAAAGGTTGGAACAAAACATCGAAAGTCGGATACGCATAAACAACAAAACAAAAGACCAACAATTTTGATCAAAGCCATAATCCGCCTGTATAATCCCAAATACTTTCAACGGATTATTATTAGGATTTGAATAATAATAATAATATTTATTATTTATATTGCGCATTTTTGCATAAAAAGATGATCAAATGCGCATTACAATTACATAAAATCCAATAAAGTATTCTAGTTACAATGTTTCTAAGCTATCTAAATTTAAAAACAAAAACAAAGATAAAATTGATAAAATTGATAAAATGGAAAGATCTAAAAAACAATTCTGGTAAAAAAAATGGTATAGTAAAAACTTAATGGTTTACACTACTAAAAGCTATTTTAAAATAATGTGTTTTCAACTTTCTTTTAAATGTTTCTAACTTCTGTGAGCTTTTTATTTCGTCTGGCAAATTGTTCCAAATTTTCGGAGCCGCTGCTCTAAATGACCTGTCACCCAGGGTTCGTTTAAACCGGCCCGATGCATCACACAACACGATCCCCCTGTTTGAACGTAGATTGTAACGACGGCTTTGTCGGATATCTATGAGATCTCGTAGGTAGTTTGGCGCCATTCCGTGGATTGTTTTATAGGTGATAACAGCAAGTTTGAATTCAATCCTGAACCGTACTGGGAGCCAATGCAATTCTTGAAGTACCGGTGTTATGTGATGATGCCTTGGTGTATGGCTTATCAACCGTGCTGCCGCATTCTGCAGACGTTGCAATTTCGCAAGGTGTAAAGCTGGTATACCATACAGGAGGCTGTTGCAGTAATCCACGCGAGCCATAATGACAGCCTGTACAAGTAGCTTGGTACTGTCGTCTGTCAGAAATCTCCTAATGTGTCTAACATTGGACAGATGATAATAGCCTGATTGACAGATCTTATTTATCTGTGTGGTCATACTAAGGTTTGAATCGAACCATGATCCGAGATTGCGGACAGCAGAATTAACAATTGGTACAGTGGACTGTCCGATATTGAGATGATCAATGTTCACTTTCTCTAGTTGTCGATTAGTGCCAATCATGATTATTTCAGTTTTTGCTTCATTGAGTTGTTGATATCACATCAGTCTCCAATGTGAACGAGATCGTGCAAAATTTTGATTATACCGTTCTACGTACTTAGTGAAGCTGTGTACAATACAATAATATACAGTAATTGTACATGTAAGCATGATCCGCAAATCACTGTAGCACTGAACTTTTTAGAAGACAGAATCTTTGGTTCATATCTTATAATTGTTTGCTCACAGCTGCGTCAAGCTCTGGATGGTTTACTGAATGACATGAAGAACTTGCCATCTCGACTGCGACAATACGCATCCTTTGAATTTGTTCAGAAGGCAATCAAGACCTACTTGAAGGTAATCTTGAAACATATTTTCTGACATATACATGTATCATATGTGTTATCCACGTGCTTTGCTTTATGCTTTACTAATGCAACTTGCAATGCATATACAGTAGTTGCTGTTTTGCAGATTTTTGTTGTTTGACACTGTTCTTACAAGGTGTCAAAGACAGTATTAATTGCAACATTGCAGTGAATTTTGTGTGAGCATATGAAAGGCATGACAGTAATTGCATCTCATGGAACACACCCTTCACTTGTTAACCTGTTAGCTGTTGCGAATGGCAATTTCCATACACTAATATCAAATTAAGCTTTGTTCAGTTGCTTCTTGTTAAACATAGATGATGTAGAACACTCACATATTGCCTACCTACTATTACAAACACAGGTGAATGTGATGGTTGTTGAGCTGAAATCAGAGGCTTTGAAGGAGAGACACTGGAAGCAGCTGATGAGACGTCTTCGTGTGAGCTGGGTGCTGAGTGACCTGAACTTGGGCCAGGTTTGGGATGTGGACCTACAGAAGAACGAAGCCATCGTGAAGGATATCATCCTTGTTGCACAGGGAGAGATGGCTTTGGAGGAGTTCTTGAAACAGGTAATTTGAATACAGAATGGTGAAGAGCTTACACGTTTTCCTTGAATTGACTAAGAATTGATGTCTGATTTGTGAGAGCATATCAACAGGTAATTTCAATAATGGATGGTGAAGAAGACACACGATCATATTCTTTGAAATATAGACCAAACATTGAGACCTGATTCGTGAAAGTACATAAAACTTTAGCCCAGAATATTAATTTTACTTTTCAAATACTGTAGCTTTAACAAGATATAATTGGTACCTAAATGTGCAGCAAATTGTGCATGATTTGCAGATAATTATACATTACAGTTATTGTGTACATGCACTAAACTCAAGGTACTGTTGTAGGTCCGTGATGTGTGGCAAAGCTATGAGCTGGACCTTGTTAACTACCAGAACAAGTGTCGTCTCATTCGCGGATGGGACGACCTCTTCAACAAGGTGAAAGAGCACATTAACAGTGTCTCTGCAATGAAGCTATCGCCATATTACAAGGTACAGTAAAATATTGTTTAACAGTTTGTAAGATCATAGGTTTGGTATTTATTTGTTTGGTATGTTACTGTAGAAGTTTCACTGTTAAAACAAAGCTCCTATTTTTATCTGAGGTTATAATGTAACACTCATTGTGTCGTTTCAGGTGTTTGAGGAAGATGCTCTTCAGTGGGAAGAGAAACTCAATCGCATCCATGACCTGTTTGATGTGTGGATTGACGTGCAGCGGCGCTGGGTCTACCTGGATGGGATCTTCAGTGGCAGTGCAGACATCAAGACTCTGCTCCCTGTTGAAACGCAGAGATTCTCAAGGTGAGTGCTTCAGTTTATCAACATCTCTATTCTCCTTATAATACCAATACAAAGTAGGTAATCTGAAAATGAGAAAAAAGGAACTGATGAGAAACACGGCTTGATTTTCAAATCTCGGGAACTGTTTTTTGGAGATTTATAAACTTGTAACAAGCATTTAGAATTTTGATGCGTTTGTACAAATACACATATACAAGTCATTGAAAGGAAACAGATTAGACTGACTATCTCACTTCTGAAAATCCCCTTTGGATACGTGGTAATAAAGTAGGTACGCATGTTCTGATCAGTTATGTTCACCCATTGCAGTATCAGCACTGAATTCCTTACTCTGATGAAGAAGGTGGCCAAGTCCCCGATGATTGTAGATGTGCTGAACATCCCAGGTGTTAAGCGGCAGTTGGAGAGGCTTGCTGATCTTCTGGGCAAGATTCAGAAAGCACTTGGAGAATATCTTGAGAAGGAAAGGGCTTCTTTCCCAAGGTCTGTTAACTTGCTTGTTTTTCGTGCTAGTAAAGCTATTCTTTAGTTGATCTCCTAACCATTTTCGCCCAGGTTTTCACTGGGTTCAAGGGAGCTCTTTTCTTATTTATAAGAGTATTAACACAAGAGGCTCTCACCTAGAGTGAACTTTAGAGAGGTCCAGTCCGTCCTTTATACATGTACCTACAGCTGTTGTAAGTCTTGCATCCAATGACAAACGATACAAGACTCGTGGAACTTGACAAGTTTGTTATTATTCCTTGAATACACCTTGAATATTTCTGCCGAGGAAGATTTGTATTGAGTTAGTTAATTTACATTACAGCCACGAAAACATTTTTGTATTCTTTTAGTTAAACTTGGTGATTAATTCTATTTTTTCTTCTCTCTGCCTCTTCATCAGTTCATTATGAATCTGTATTATTGTCCATGTAAACGCTGTTTCCTGTAGGGCTTGTTAATGTTTTATCAACCATATGAAAACATTGTGTGAACTGTAGTATGTCTGGTAACAGTACTCATTGAAAAAGTATAGTTGGGTCATTGAATACTCCTGAAATTTCACATTCAAACAACATCAACAACAACAACAACAACAACAGCAACAACAACAACAACAATGTTTATTCGTGCCAGTCAGCACAAGCCCTGCATTGTCATTCTACATGTAAGATCAGAGTTCTTCAAATTTCCAGATTGTGCTTGTAGCAAGAAAAAGGAACTCCATAGTTTCCAGGATTTGTCTAGAGCTTGTAATTTAATTTCAGGTTCTACTTTGTGGGTGACGAAGATTTACTGGAGATCATTGGCAACAGTAAGAGTATTCCAAAGCTGCAGAAACACTTCAAGAAAATGTTTGCAGGTGTGACAAGTGTTATTCTCAATGAGGCTGAGGACCAAGTTATTGGAATTTGCTCCAAGGAAGGAGAAGAGGTAATAAATTACGTCCCTGGTAATAAGGCCCCCTGATAATATAAGCCCAGCAATTTCAGATGCAAGAGTACTTTCGAAAACAACCCTTCCCCTCCGAAAAATTAACCTGTCTTTTATTTCTGTAAACAAGTATGGTTCTTTTCAAGACGAAGAATTCTCTCCAATAATGTATTTTATATGATTACAAATTCCAATAATATTTTTTATATGATTATGAATTATTATTTTTTTAATCTTAGTCTGCAGTTTCCCTCCTGGAAATAAGCCGCCTTACCCCAGAAAACTAGAGCAAGAAAAGTTTTTGAATGAAATTAGACATGTGCTTGTTATGGGAAGTTTACGATATGTTAACTCAAACGTGACACAGTTGACTGATTTATTAATTGAAACAATTCTCAATGCTACAGGTTAGGTTCAAGAAGGTAGTATCGCTCAAGGAATATCCTAAAGTTAACGAATGGTTGACACAGACAGAGAACGAGATGAGATTGACACTGGCAAAACTTCTAGCTGAAGCAGTCAAAGATGTATCGCAGTTCAGCTCTGAGTCAATTGATCCTGAGGCGTACCTCAAATGGGTCGATGCTTTCCAGGTATCAATGGGTTTATGTTTGTTTTGTGGCATTTTGGCTGTAGTTGTATTAACATTGTCGTTTTTGACGAATTCAACACCTGGATGTTTTTGCACAGCTTCAGGCGACACTCATATCAACTTTAAACCTTCAACACTGTAAAAAAATGCATTGTAATTCTTTATTTGATTCTGTTCCTACTCCCTATAACATACTAACAGTCACTGTATGCGGTTGAAGGTCTGAAGGCACGCAAGCACCCCAGATTGATTTAATTCCGAATAACATCAAAACCCAATACTATAATACTAGTCTACATGTATCTCTACAAGGGTCAATAAAGTTACATTGTAAGTATAACAGATCCACTCAATCAGTTCAGTTCAGTTCAGTTCGTTCCACGGTGCATGTGACCAAGCCATGCACAAAAAACAGGAAAACTCAAACAATATTTCAAGAGAAACCTGAAACGTGCTCCCCGAACTATGCAGGGCCACTACCCTCGGGGGATAAGGGTTGAAGGGAACCAAAGTTCCAATGATGGACTGCTATCCAAAGTTGAAGTTCTGAGCAACAATTTAAGTGACAATGGAAAATTAGCCAGTGCAAATTCAGAATCACGATGAAGAATAAATCTCTCTGAGACAATAAATACCCTGATCTAATTCCCGCCAAAACTAATTGAGCCATACACATCACGCTGGGTCCCAAGAGACCAGCAGCAACTTCCGTTCCGGGATTAGGAACTCTTTTCTCTTTTCCTTCACTAGTTTCACTGTTCATCCAAAGAGAAAACTCATTTTCCCACCTCCACACTTGACAAAGATTGTGGAACCCTACTTTTTTGATTGAGATAACAAAGCAATTACACATTTCTAGAAAATAGTTGCAATAAGAATGTTTAATTTTCTCATCATTCCTTAAATTGCCTATTTTTTGTTCTCTCTCTAGGCCCAGATTGTTGTGTTGGGAGCACAGATCGCCTGGTCTGAACAAATTGAAGGTGCACTGCAGACAATTTCCAACCAAGGAGGAAAGGATTTGAGTCCTTTGGAGAAGGAGCTCCGAGTAGTTGAGGCAACCTTGAATGTACTGGCTGACTGTGTCCTGCAAGAGCAGCCTCCTGTGCGCCGTCGTAAGCTTGAACACTTGGTAAGAATGAACCTGATATAACTTGTATTGAGATTCATCTGAAGGGTTTCATGGTTATATTGCATACAGAGGAAGTCCACTTTAGTATCACCTTATTAAATATGAGCACCTTATTAATATGACTACCTAAGTTGTTGATATGGCTACCTTTGTTTGACCAAATGGCAAGAGCTCAGTCATTTTGTATCCGAAAACCTATTAACATGACCACCCACCCATGTTTCCTTCATTCATGTTTTTCTTCATTCAACTTATAAGTTCTGAGAAAATAATTATGCTTCTGTTACAGATCACAGAGCTTGTTCATCAACGTGATGTGACTCGTCAGCTTGTCAGTGACCGGGTGGATAACACGAGGGCCTTCGAGTGGTTAAGCCAGATGAGGTTCTACTTTGATCCACGTCAGAAGGATGTTCTGCAACAACTCTCGATTCACATGGCAAATGCCAAGTTTAACTATGGATTCGAGTACCTGGGTGTACAGGATAAGCTTGTACAGACCCCCCTGACAGATAGATGTTACCTTACCATGACCCAAGCATTAGAAGGAAGGCTGGGAGGGTCACCATTTGGTAAGTGTGTTGGATGTATTATACATGGAAATGTAGTTAATTTACTGAAAATTAAAAGAATAACATTGTTCACAATGTCTAATAGATAATTCGTATTAGTGAATATTAATGAATTCGGTACAGTAGATGATCTAAGCCTTGACACTTGTCTTTGTTTGAGTTCTCAAAGATGTTTGAGATTGAAAGGTTTTGTTGATAAACATTACTTCAGTACCATTTATGTGTAGTTCTCGTTATTTATATGCAGTGTTCTGGTATCAAATTAATTTTATCTCAATAAAATGTGATTGTCTGATTGTATGTTCATGTTGCAGGCCCTGCTGGAACTGGCAAGACAGAATCTGTGAAAGCTCTTGGACACCAATTGGGACGGTTTGTGTTGGTCTTCAACTGTGATGAGAACTTTGACTTCCAGGTATGTACATAAGTGTAGAAATGTTTACTATCATTGCCGTGGTCAAGACAGAATCTAACTCCTTATATTAGTTCTACTATGGTCTGGCCTATCTACTGATAGGTAAAACTATTTATTGTGGATAGGTACATGCATGCGAGTAGGTTCTAAGCATGTCTACCAACAATATATGTACTGTATCTATTCTCATATATGCTGACTCCTTTTATGGAGAAAATTATTATTCGCTATGCATTATTTATGGTTGTACCTGCATACAATGTATATGCTGCATTACTTGTTATGATCATTTTTTATGATTATTTTTCCATGCAAGTATTTACAGTGAATTGTACTTGTAGGTTTATGGATTAACACAGAACTACCCATTCAGAGATTGCTAAGGTTCTTTCAGTGTCAAATATTTGAAACTAATCTCTCTAGTTGATATAGCTGTGCATTGTTTCATTGACTGTGACTTCTCATAGGCCTGTGGTCGTATCTTCGTTGGTCTGTGCCAAGTGGGAGCCTGGGGCTGTTTTGACGAGTTCAATCGATTGGAAGAGAGGATGTTATCGGCTGTGTCCCAGCAGATACAGACCATTCAGCTGGCACTGAAGGAGGGCGCTGAGGATCTATGTGAGTATTTGGATCTATATACTACAACGGCAGAAAACCTGAAGACTGCTATCATTAACGTTAACTCAATACCAGCTCTTCAATAATTTTGTTAAAGGGGCTATGTCACGGTAATGCGCATGCTCTCTAGTCATGTCATAATTGATAAACAAAGCCTTCACAGTCATGAAACACAAGTTGTACGATCAACAGGATGTCAAGAAATGGTTAAATAGTTATATAGTGCAAAAACCTAAAGTGACTAAATACAAGAAACACACTTTTGACAGCGAATGAATTTAACGTATCTAATGTCTAGCCTAGACCGAAATTAAATTGCGAGTTTGTAATCCGTTTTAATCTTCCCCAATTTTAACCATCCACGTTCTTTTACGATTTATCATCATCTCTCTTGTGTTTTTCTACAACTGTAACCCGTTATTTTTAGATTTCATGTGATTTGTGGAGAATATCGTACATCGCAAAAATGCCTTGAAATAGCCGTGATACAGCTCCTTTAAGTACAAATACACATTTGAACATCAGTTGAAGGATTAGGGTATTTTGAATTCCAAGTAACTGGAAGTCTGTCTACTGGATTGCACACAGTTTCACCTCGTTACGTTAATACTTTATTAATAACTAGAATTGTACACCTTTTAAAAACACAACATGCAAGTACTAATGAATACTTCCTGTCTTGCCAAAGTGCTGGGAAATATTGGATAAGTTATTTTTGAATTACTTTGTTATTGAAATAAAATATTCTTTTTAGCTGCTCCTATTACCATTGAATTGGTGGGTAAGCAAGTGAAGGTAAGCAGGAACATGGCAATCTTCATCACTATGAATCCTGGTTACGCTGGTCGCTCCAACCTGCCAGATAACTTGAAGAAGCTCTTCCGTAGCCTTGCCATGACCAAGCCGGACAGACAGCTCATTGCCCAGGTGATGTTGTACTCACAGGGATTCCGCACTGCAGAGAGGTTGGCCAGCAAGATTGTGCCATTTTTCAAGTAAGCATTCTGCACATTACTAATGCTTGTTGTAGTTAAACCGTGCCAATTGACCATATTAAAAAATATGGCAACTGGTACATTTGTCCATCATTCTTAGCGCACGAAAACCCTAGAAACATTCATAAGAATGCACTGAAAGGTCCTAAAAACTTCAAAACTAGCATTCACAATGTTTTTAGTACAGCTGTACAGGGACGAATTTCGCAAAAAATATATGACTTTCTATGTGCCTATTTGTTGTGTTAGGTTCGCAAGGCATTGTGGTTAAATGTACAGCCGCCATCTTTTTTATTATGGTCAATTGTTGTAGGTTCAAACCTGTTCACCTATTGTATTTTAAACTGCAATTCTGGGACAAATAAACAGTTACTATTGTTTCCCAATCAAAATGTTTTGGAAGTTTGGACCTTTAAAATCTGAACCAAAGTGTTGTAAGATAGTATGCAATGATTGTATTTTCCACTGACCTCTTCATATACACTTCTTAATAACCGAGTGGGAGGTCTCTACGGGAGAATATGTTTCCTGAGGTCTTGACTGTGCAAAAGACAGAGGTCAAAACGTTCTGCCGTACAGACCGAGGTGAGGTCTATATGGTAAAATACAGACCTAGTTTTCAGCCCATCACTATGCAGGGATTTAGTTACATGTATGTTATAGTCCAATAGCAGACCTTAAGCTTGAATATGGACAAATACTTTAATGGACCGCTTATATAGTATGATATACATATGGGAAAAGGTGGCTATAAGATGTATCATCCTTCCGTGTATGTTATAGGTTCCCCAGCCGGCTACAGTAATTGTGTATACGTAAGCAACCAATCAGATTGTGACATGAATGAACGGATAATGTTACAGTATGTCACAGTACCTTTCTGTTGCAGACTGTGTGATGAACAGCTCTCCAATCAGTCTCACTATGACTTTGGTCTGCGAGCTCTGAAGAGTGTGTTAGTCAGTTCTGGTAATGTCAAGAGAGACACAATCCAAC
This sequence comes from Epizoanthus rinbou, assembly GCA_025505405.1. Classification (NCBI taxonomy): domain Eukaryota; kingdom Metazoa; phylum Cnidaria; class Anthozoa; order Zoantharia; family Epizoanthidae; genus Epizoanthus; species Epizoanthus rinbou. The sequence continues at coordinate 1,512 of JANVCH010108738.1, read as the reverse complement.
GACTGAAAGAAGAGCTACAGGAGAAAGGAGAAAAGGCAGATGAGGCTGCTATCTCAGAAGGACTCAATGAACAGGAAGTACGTATTTTTAGCTGTCAAGCAATTCTTGTAGATCCACATTTCGAGTTTTACCTGATACTCATGTATCTCCTGATGCAAAGATTTGTTTCTCTTTCTGTATGCATTTCTTGTACCGACTGTGACTATTACATGTACCATTTACATAAACTGAATGCTAGAACATGAAAGAATTTAGTATAAGAGCAAATATGGCCAAAGGAAGTCAGGTATCTGTGGAAGGTTCGTTTGTGGTCCGACAATCAAGAAAGTGTGTGAAGCCCTCCATTGTTACGAATAATGATGAAGAAAGCATATATTTCTATTAATAGTAGAAAGTACTTTGTTATCATCGAAAGAGTAACTTTATTTTGACATAATCTTGAGGGCATTGTTAGTGTCTTTTATTTGAGTAGGTAATGATTTGAGAAATGGTACCATTTGTATATCCAGGTAAGTAGGAAATAATAAGTTTTGTGTGGACAGACAGACGCGCCTGTATGCAAACAGACAGCTAGACACTGATATACAGGCTGGAAAGCAGACACTAATGGATATGCACGAATGTTCGGATTTTGTAACCTGCAGATCTTGATCCAGAGTGTGTCTGAGACTGTTGTGCCAAAACTTGTGGCAGAGGACATCCCGCTGCTTCAAAGTCTTCTCAGCGATGTCTTCCCGGGAGTGAAGTACGTAGGAGGGCAAATGAACAAACTGAGGGCTGAAACACGCAAAGTTTGTACTGAGAATAACCTGATATATGGAGAAGGAGAAGAACAGGGTGCAGCTTGGGTACAGAAGGTGAGGCGGCATAAGTATCATGTATCGTGTGTCGTGCATCATGTATCATGTATCGTCTATCATGTATCGTGCATCGTGTATCGTGTGTCGTGCATCATGCATCGTGTATCATTTATTATGCTTTATGTATTATGTTTTATGTATTGTGTATTATGGATGGTTAGTATATTTATTGTTTCAAGGAGTATAACACAAAGGAGTTGTTTCCTAAGATAATCTAATTACAATGTCTTACCTAAGAAAAAGAAACAATGATATCAGTAAATTACAAAGTACTTTTGTGAATTCAATGCATCAAAAGAGAAATAATCTAAAGTAATTTTAAAAATTGACTGATCAGCCACACCTATTAAGTAAGAAAATAAAGATTTGCTATCATTTGAATTTATGCTATTTTTAAAAACTTAGCAAAAAGGGGTTAGCAGCTGCAAAAAGTCATTTTGGGTACACACCATGCAATAATGATATTCGTCACCAATATCGTTTTGACAACAGAAATGACACAAACGCTTGTGTCTTGGAATGTTGGAATATCTTTCCAGTTTCAATTGGGATATTGTGTGCAGATAGTCTCATTTTTGAAACCGCAATTTTTTTTATTAAAACCTTGATATCTGTAAGATATGGTTCGTACAGATAATTTTCATAGAAACAT
>JANVCH010108627.1:0-13919 GCA_025505405.1 Epizoanthus rinbou | reverse complement strand
AACCTTGCCCATGGATGTCAACCTCTTTCGTAGCGATATCTTCAATGCCAGAAGTGGTCCCCCAGAACCTAACTGTATAGGTGCATAACTGCTAGTACAATATATGTGAAAAATATGTTCCTGGGAAATGATCAATTGATTTGAAAGGAGTTTTATTCGCTATTACATATGTTGTATATTTTTCGATCTTAGCAAATATTATTTGTTCTTACATTTCAGAGTTGGCCCAGATACGCCGGCATACCAAGAGCCAAAATTCATTGTGTTCTATTCAATGTTGCTGAGTCTTTTCACCCTCTTCTGTTTTAAATGCAAGGAGAGAGGCCCAAAGGCATCTATGAAAAGGAATGGAACAATGGTAACTGTGTCGCAGGATTGTATCAAATGTGGAGAAAAGTGTTTTCAGTGGAGGTCACAGCCATTGGTTCTTGGGAAATATCCTGCAGGCAATATATTGTTGAGCTTTGCCATTTTGATGGCTGGGGCCTCCATCAGCAAGGTGCTTCTAATATGTCGCCACATGGGCCTGTCCGTCTACTCAATTCGCACGTATTTCGTGCACCAGAAAAAGTTTCTTTTTCCCATAATCCTACAGCACTGGGAGGCCTACAGGGCATCACTGGTCAACATTCTCAAGACCACAAAGGATGTGGTTTGGTGTGGTGATGGGAGATTCGATTCAATGGGACATTCAGCCAAATATGGTGTTTACACTATGCTTTGCTGTACATTATTGAAAATTGTGCATTTTGAATTAGTCCAGGTGAGTTAATAATTCAAAGGGAGGCAATTACAACCCCTGAAATGTCGACTTTTAGGGCAGGGTGTACAACCTGTCACCCACTGTCTCTGCTGGAGCAAAACTTGTCTTCGATAACTCTGAAACTAAGAATCATGTTAATTTGCTTTTTGCTCTCATTTCCACCCACATCAAAATAAGAGATGAAAATGGGAAATGTATGCAGATATCTTCTTGCACACAACATTAACCTGAGAATTATCTAATGGTGTTGTAAAATTATATTGTCCAATTTAGAATCTTAGACTTGTTTTGTTATTTTAATTATTAACCTTTTTTGTTAAATACTCTATATATTGCAGGCTAATGAGACAGGTGGCAGTACCCAAATGGAGCTAGAGGGAGCTAAGAGATGCTTTGCATTTCTTACACTGGTTGGTTTGACGGTTGTGGTATTTATATCAGATCGTAACAGATCAGTTGCCAAATGGATTCGAGAGAATTACCCAGGTTGCAAGCATTTCTATGACATCTGGCATGTTGCACGTTCAGTTGCAAAAAGGATGCTTGCAGCAAGCAAAGAAAGAGGATTTGCAGACATTAAAGAATGGATCACAGGAGTACGTAAACATCTGTACTGGTGTGTGACATCCACAAAGGAAGGATTCAAAGATATGATTGTTGCCAAATGAAAGTCATTCATGCGGCATGTAGCCAACATGCACACTGGCCACCCTGATAAACTATATACAAGATGTGCACATGAAGAACTGGAACCAAGATTATGGATTAAAATAGGTACAAAGTTTGCTAATTTTGTTTGTGAAAATCTAGGAGTTTTGGTGTTAAAGTATGTGCATGTACATGTCGTGATACCTGTTTTGCTGTTAGAGTGCATATCTAGACATAAACATACAGCTTGTGTCATTATTTGTACATTTCTAATTCTATTTTTGCATTGAAAAGAGTCTAAGTGGGTATTTTTTGTGAGTTTCTTGTTTATACATTCAAGAGACCACAGCAATTTTTTGCAGATACAATTTGACCACTCTCTTTAGGTTTATTAGAGCAATTTAGTCATGTTGAACACGTTGTCTTCTTGAATGGAATATAAAAAACCTAAGGCTGGTAATATCTAAAAATAATGTGATCTTTTTCTAGGAACACCTGTATATGACAAACTCAAGCGCTTGCTAACTGGAACAGCACTAGTCAATGATATAAAAAACCTATCTCCCGACGCCCAAACAAGTTGCCTCGAAGGATTCCACGCAACTCTCAACCATTGGCATCCCAAGATGATCTGTTTCTCATGGTTAGGGACTTATTGTAGGTATGATAACCATTTTGACCTTTTCCTTCACGTTATTTCCCAAATGTAAGTTACATGTCTATAGTCTGCAGCCATGCATTTACAATGTGGAGAAAATCAAGACTCAACTCTACAATATCTGCACATGTATCGTACATATCATATAATAAATTATTTGAGTCATGTATTTACCATCCAAATATTTACAAGTAATAATATTAATTATATATGATAAAAGGCTAAAGTATCATGTTTAAAACTATAAATGTTACAAGTATATATCTATATAACATTTTTAGCGAATATTATGACAATATTCATTATAATAAACATAATTAATATTAATATTTCTATTATATCATTCTCATATTCTAGGCACATATTAGCTAGTCTACATTTTAACGAAAATGTTCGGAGGGAGACACAGATGACCAAAGAAGGAGATGAGTACATCAAAGTGTCATGGCCTAAATTTAAACTAGGCGAAGAAGTAGTCCGAGAGATTGCAGTACCACCATCATATTGTAAGCACTGTGTTTTGACCTGCCTATATTCTGAACTACAACATTTGTAAATGGTTTTGTTGGTCCCTAGGGGGTGGCCTATCAGTGTGTACTAATGTTATAGATATCCATAAAACCAGCGCATACTTTCAAGAGCTATGATGTGATTTTCACTTCAATCCTCAAGTCATAAATTATGACCAAAAAGTATATCCTTGACTTTGTAAGTGTTTGTTATTATTGTTGCACAAATGTCTGCCTGGCTGAATACACTGTGTTGAATATCCATCTTATGTGTGATGTGAAAGTCATTCAGTCAGCCTTATCAGTACTGACTGACTGTAAGAACCATGCAACACAAAAACAACCTCACACATTTTTAACTGCCATAAAAACTGAATTTTTATAGAAAAAAAGAATATTTTATTCAAACAAAATAATCTATACAATAGGGTGAAATGTTTTGATGATCTACAATATGTGTTATGTTTAGGTCTTTCCAACACAAAAAAAGTAAGTGGAAGCATCTATCTGTTTTTGGTCTTGATAGTTTGTACATGAAAAGTACTATTTGCAACATCTCAATGCCGAGCACTTGCTTCATTAGCTGCATTGTAGCTATGGCCAGTGCACAACTATATAATAACATAGATCTTTGCTTTCAATAATACAGGCTATGTGGATGACATCAAGAAACTTCTCTTCAGTGTACCTGAGTCAGATATGAAGGAAATCCTTGTGAAGTACTCATCCAAAGTCCCAGAACCCCTGAACCATCAATTTCCAAACAGACTTACAAAGAAAGATGCCATGGAACGTTACCATAAACGAAAGAAAATGGTTACTGAACTTTTCCCAATTGGTAAGTTTGTATTCCTTGGCAGTGTTCATGAATAAATCGAAAGTAGTGGTAGCAAAAATATTCAAGGTCAAATGTTTCCATACCTTACATGTTTGCAAGTTTTCTATATACTTAGTAACCCTTTCAAACCCAGTCATTATTTCAATATGCCGTGACATTCCTATAGCTAATACCAATAACAAATAATTGAAATAAGGACATTAATTTTGTGAAACAAGGTTTTCAGGTATTTCATTTGAGATTCTGAGAGCTGACAGGATCAAAAATTTCTGTATACAGCAAGTTGTGTTTGCAGTAGAGTGATCGTCCAGGTTATGCTACACAGAGACTGAATGGTAAATAAATATTACTTTCTTAATATTTCAGCTGAAGAGCAAGCTTTATTGGAGTCTTCTGCCAAAAGAACAAACCAACCTACTTCAAATCAGCCTGGAAATTCTAAAAAGCGACTCTACAAGTGTACAACATGTGGCAATACAGGTCACAATAAACGAGCCTGTCCCAAAGAACACGGAGTACATCCTACAGAGTCTTAGTGCAACATATCTCACAATTATCTTGACAGATACTATACAGTGTTTTTACAAGACATTGCAGTAGCAACAGATTGATGCACAGTCATGTAGTTATAAATTACATATTGGTTAGATAGAATGATGATCTTACATCTAGTGGTTTATACCAGCCAGATTCTAGTGGAGTTTATAGTTTCTATGTATAAAGTCTGGTATATTATGCCCGGGGGGGAGGGGTACTCGCATATTGTTTGGGTGGGGGTGTGCCGCTGTGTCCCTGAAAGTCCTACCCTTTACCAGAGTAAATTTTGCAAATTTTGTGACCCTATACCAGAGTACTCGTTTTAAAACATTTCCAAACCTACTGTAGACTAGCTTGATTGCAGAAAATACGAAACACCAAGTATGTATTATATACATGTAGTACCGTACTGAATACGATCTGTTTACACAGTGTGTCACAACAAAAACTTCATCAAAATTTGGCCCATTTAAATTTGCAATGGTTTATTTTGTTCTCGATACAAGTTTTTTGTTATTAATGTTCTTTTGACCAATTCTCTGATAAATGATACCCTTTACCAGACCAATCTTCTGCGATTACTAGACCCTCCTAGAGTAAATGGCTCAAAAACCATACCCTTCACAGTGGCACATACCTGTATATATATAATTGATTAGATATTATCTCAGGCCCATACCCAGGGGGGTGCGATGGGTGCACACGGGGACCCCCCAAAGGACAGAAATGATCCACCTCAGACAATTTTGTGTTTACTTTTCACCAAAACATGCCTTATATAGCAAATCGTACTTTCAGGTTTTCTTTCCAACCGTTTCTAAAATGCAGGAAATGCGTTTTTTGAAACCCATGATTTTCAACATTTTCCGGGGTTGCACCCCTCAGAAAAAATCCTGGGTACGGGCCTTATCTTGTGGTTACCATCAGTATAAGATTTACAGTGTTGAATTAATACCAAGGACATATTCGCGGGGTATGTGATAAGTATCAATATACCTTATAAAAGAATACTTTTGATCAACTGGATCATTGCCAAGCATCATCATGAATCTACTTGTACTTTATTGAAAACATTGGCTTATATTAAGATTCCTATTTATACATATTTATAAATTAAGAAATAAAAATACTTGCAATTGTGAGTAATTATATCTGAGTGTGCTTGGCAAATGTTTTGGACTTTGTGCTAAGTGTGCAGATGTTTCAACCAAATGTAAGTATTACAACAAATGGGGTGAGGGCTAGATAGGGCTTTGCAAATAAAATCATTCTAGTTCTGGTGCAGTAACAACACATCCTTGATGCCTATTACTGGGGAACTTCAGGCGAATGTGATGGTAAATACATGCTGGTAAAGGCCTTCTATTTTCCCATCCCATGTAGCCGCATATCCACCGCACAAGCCATCGGTATGAAACCGCTCGTACAAATCTAAAGAAAACAGATAACTGTCAATAGCAAGTGGTGACTGGGCACATATGGGGATTAAAAGCAAGATCTGTTAGTGACAGCAATCAATGTTTTTTTAAATTTTAGATAGGTACAACATGTCATACATTGCCCAAGTCAATACGGGGGAGGGGGGGGGGGGTCAGGGAGACACATAGCAATTGATCTAAACTTTCATCCCACTAGGAATACGCCATACTTTTGATTTATTGTAATTATTAGATAAGCGACTTTTACCAAAAAACCTTGCCCATGGCCATGGGTTGGGAAATAAATTGACAAAAAAATAAAAAAAAGTTAATTCCCCATGGGTCTCCCTGATCCCTTCTGAAGCAAATAAATAACAGGTTCATAATACAAACAGAAAGTTTTTTACTGCTAGATGACGCCATATTTACAATATAATGTTCTAATAAGTTATTCTTAGCAACAAGTTGGGCAAAATTCAAGATAAATAAAAAAATTTAAAATATCAGTTTTAGAACTAGCCTTTTGATGAAAACAAAATTCAATCAGATTCAGTGTAAGAAAGAACTAGTTTAGCTTTAATATTTAGCTCTTACTCAGCTCAGTCAATACGAAATGGCAAAACAATTATTTACAATTACACACAAACCTTAGGAAATTTTGGGTCGTGATCACTGCATACAGGTACACTATTAAAAACAACCGCACTCGGTACTGGGCAGCTACAATTGTAAGCTAGCAACCGACGCATACATGCATATAAATACTCCAGCTGTTTCGATTTTACATGATATGACCTTTGGAGTTTTCTTTTCGATCCTTTCGATTTTCATCTGGTATTTACTACCAAAAATCTTGCAGTCATGAAATTGCTTGCATTGAAACATTCATGATATCCAATATAAAATTGCTTACTCGTTTTCGGTGACGCCAGTTCGACGACGATAGCCTCTACCATTCCTGTCCTTCAACAGCGGAGCGACCGTTTCGAGAATTGATTTGGCAGTATAATGGGGGTAATCTTCATGCTGTGTGATGCAGTTTATGTGTTCAGCTGAGCCATCGAAAACCATTTTTCCACTTGCATGGACCACTTCCTTACAGCATCTATATTCCACCGATCCTTCTAACATATCTGTTTGGCAGTGACCGCACTTACACCTGAGGTGAGCACGATCGAGTCAAAAGATACACAAATCACAATTATTTCCAAGATAGTTTCAAATATATTTTGCTGAAATAGTAAAAGAATCGTACTAACCATTCATCGACAGTAACTTCTCCCAAGTATCTGGCTCTCAATACACCGGGGGTGAGCCTGTCTTCGTCCATTTCTTCGTCGCCGACCTGATCGAACTGGACTCCATGATTTCGCGCAAGCGGCTCGTGTTGATACGGCCGATCTCCACGAACAACTACCTCCATTTCTGCTTCAGATTCGCTTATAGAGTCTGATTCCGAGGTGGATGGATTCACATTATCGTAATAGGAACCAAGGTCGGAATCACTTGACATACTTGACAAATTTCGTTTGACTCGCTCGCTTTTCTTGAAAATATAACTCACAATACCAAACACTTTGGTTGTCACGCAATTCTTTGCAACCCTTGTGACGTCAGGACCCTGTAAGAAGGGCTAAACTCGGTCCCAGACTTCTGACCATTTTTTGAAGAAAAATTGCACTTTTTCTTGCTAAATAAATCATCTTAGAATATTTTTCAAGAGATTTTACTATTTATTTTGCATTATATTGGTTATAAGAATCAATAATATGCGAAAAAAAATTTCATTTCATAGGCACTTTAAACATGTGAAATGTATATAACTCGACTGTTTTAAGCGGTCTGTACAGAATGCACAGTTGACGTAGGTGTAGATGTGTTTTACTAAGAAAATTACTTCGCAGCCGAGAGGTTGAATTATGAATCGTATTTTTAATACTGTAATTGTCTTGATTAGATAGCATTTTGTAAATTATTCATGAAAAGCCCCACGGGGATGAATAATAAATATATTGTATTATTGTAATTTACAAATACTTTGTACAGTTATTATTGTGCGTCGCCATCGGATAAAATCGCAATTCTTCATTCTTGTAGCCTCGGGTTATTCGACACAAGACGATTTCTCTGAGAGTTCCGAGAAAAAGCTGCTGCCAGACACATCGTCAGATGACCCCAAGCCTCCCTGCCATGGGAAACATTTGCACAGGCGCTACAAGAGACGTTTCTATATTCTGTTTCTGTTCTCCGTGATCGCGTTCTGCCAGTACTGCTGCTGGAATACATACGGGCCCATTGCCAGTACAGCCAAGATAGTATTTGGTTGGACCAATACTGAAGTGGCCGTGTTGGCCAGCATGGATCCAATAACATACATATTTACCATGCTGCTGTTTTCCTGGCTGATGGACGAGAAGGGTGAGTAAAACCAGGTTCCATTTATCGCTGGGATCGCCAAGGTCATCAGGATCGCTCAGTCAAAAAGTGCAGCGATCCAAACGATTATATGGAAACTGTGCCTTCGTGTTTTCTGCGAACCAGTGATGCGATCGCTAGGATTGCTGAGATAGACTCGAGTTCAATCTCCACGATCGGGATTGTTAGTATCGTTCACGATCGCTGTGACGGCTGAAGCCAGCGTTTCCGCATATAATCGGACCAAGGAACACTGATGGCATTCTTTTACAATTAGTTAAATTTCTTAGAACAAAATGGAAGAATTGTTCCACCTGAAATGCAGTCAAACCTCTATTAAGCCGTCACCCTTAAGCGATGGCAAGTGGCCGCCGTTTAATAGAGATCCGCTAGAAAATTAGCAATAGGTGTAGTCACACTTTTTTATTCAAGTGTAAGTGCAAACAATAACTCTAGTGCGTAAGGGAGGGCCATCGTATTTAGTATTGTATCATTAATGTAGTTAATAAAGTGGGCTAAAGAGCAGAAACAAATCGAGTCAACTGAAAACAGAAACAACAGTAAAATAATTTCAAACGATTGAAAAGTGGTTTGATCAATGAGAAGTTGATGTGATTTGTTCAATTTCTTGCTATGTGATCGGATATTTAGCTGACGCTTTGTTGTTTGAGTGTCACTGAACCTTTTGTGGGAGCTTGAAACCATTAAATTTACCATTTGAACTTGAGTTGATCAATGCAAGACTCATAACAGAACGGTACCGCTGACTGACAACTTTTTCTGTTTTGTTCCCATTGGCCCAGGACTTCGTCTCAGTATGTTGATATCCACGGCCATGATGTTTGTGGGGACTGGGCTCAGATGTGTGACGTCACATTCAAGCTATGCTATCTGGTAAGACAACCGACATGCAGTGAATCAGTGGGCATTGTTACGATCCGCCAACAATTGGTCCAGTTTACCAATGCAAATGTTCTCTCGGTCCCTGAAGGGGCAAATGGCGATCGCTCTGCCACATCCCGTCTCATTCATTCAACAATTTGTTCAAACTTTGCCCTCTCAATGAACTGGAAAGAGAGAAAAATTGTACCGGTAAAGTAGCGTATTGGTCTAGGACGTAACTGCGCCAAAACCGATTGCAGAATTGCACACATTTCAGGAATCCTACTGATGATCACTTATTGTTACGTTATTTTTCAAGTCTATATGTTAATTTATAATAATTTATTGTTAATTTATGATAATTTATTATGTTTCCCAGGTCCATGGGCGCAGGCCAGCTACTGAACGGCCTGGCAGGCCCGGTTACTCAAGCAGCCCCGCCCCTTCTGTCAGCCTCGTGGTTTCCGCCTGAACAGCGTACAACTGCGACAGCAGTCGCCGCTCTGTGCGGCTCACTGGGCGTGGCGTTATCTTTTGTTATCGGCCCTAAAGTGGTCACGGATATCAAAACTGAAATGAATGTTCTCTTACCAAGACAGGGAAACTATTCAGTTAATGTCAGGTACTTCATATTAGCTACACGAGATAATCCAGTTAAACGGGTTGCAAGGCTGCCATTGTGGCAAGGGGCCGGGTAGTAGATATATTTGCCGATATTTCAATTAGTAGCTTGAGTCTTCTTTAGTACAAGAGATATTATGAAAGAAAATATTGGCTCGTAAAATTGGAGTTCAAATTATTTTATTTGTAATTAACTAAGTCTATTATAAAATATAAATGGCATTAATGTTCATTCATGTCTTACATGGTCTTCTGCATTCAAATGTGTTTTCTTCTTATTGATGGCTGTCTTTGGCGCATTGTGTGCATTCAAGTCTCTCAACCTGCTGCCTTCTCCTAATCTGCTGCCTGATATGGACGCACATTTTACTTGATAATCTACAAAACAGTTATAAAACGTTACTCTGCTCCACTTAGATAAAAAAAAACCTGTAAAACGTTTTGGGTAACGAAGGCTTTAGATTAAGTCGAAACGTTGGTACTTTAGATTTTAATAGCAAGAATCAAAAAAACTTTTAGCTCCTTTTTACAGTTTTACACGGCTAAACGGAGCAGAGTAACTTTTCATAACCATGTCTCCACCTGCTCACAAAACCTCAATTTTTAGTCCACAAATGTTAGTCAGACTTGTGTAAGTCGGAACTCTTTATGTCTTGGAAACTTTTCGAAAATCCAATAAACATTAGCTGTTTAGACGACTGCGATCTTCTATGCCCCCAAAATTCGATTTTGCAAGCAAGGTAACACACCAGTTTTGGTGTCTTGACCATGTATGTACGCGAAAGGTGGCTTTTTCCAGTCGTATTTTGAACATGACATTGTATTATTGGTTGTATTACGACAATGAAAGGACATACGGCACACGACCCAGCGTTCAAGTGACAAAACGTTGTCTGACTCACACTACATTTTGTACTGTTGCAGCAATGCCCTGGAGAGATACCTTGATAGATCGATTCCTTATGCAGGTAAGTTTATTTCCGCAGTCTTTCTTTAGTGACAAAATTAACAGTGATGGTTTACGGATGCCGTTATGGTGCTTGGGACCGCATTCAAGGAGTTTGGTAGTTTGTTTTTTAGTATCGTAATGCCGTAACGCACACAATGTTTGTTCCAACTGACGCAGTAAAAACTACTTATTGTACTGTTTGCAAGCAATCCCCACCCCTCCCCCTCTACTTCCCCTGCCCTTCCCTCCCCGATTAATCTCGTAAGAAATTTCTGTTATGGGTGCAGTACCTGATGTATTAGAATGGAGGACTGCCTCACACAATGCCTATGATTTTGTAATTAGGGAATGCATTCAACACAAAATCCATTTGTAACAGAGTCTCTCCAGCACGTTTTCTTTTTGTACTGCTCGGCTTAACTGTTATATAATATAATAATGACGGTTCTTGTGCATTTCGCAAGCCTCAATGCGCTTACAGTATTACGTTAAAATAAACAAACTAATGAATCTCTGGTCACGTTGTTTCGTTCGCAGATGCTTTATACGCAGACGCAGTTCACTACTGGCCACTAGATCGTATGAACATCAGCCTATTAGACGTACGAGTCAGTGACCAATTCCCGTCCGCTTTTCTCGCGAATGACAAGAAAAGGCGGCTTTCTAGCAACAAGATTAGTAAACAAGAAACTTCGGCGGCTTATTGGAGAACAGAAATCGTCAACAAAGTAGTGGACGTGAAGGGTGGAGAAACTGGACAAGCATTCGGGACAGTCGTGACGTCCAGTGGAGTTGTTAATGGAAGCATTTCTACTGATGGGATTAGTGGCTGGGTACGATTGGGCTCTTTTGTGAGCACTTGTTTAGGAGAACCATCTCTATGCCAGGACGGTCTCACAGTTTCGTTATGGCTCAAATACAACAGAACTAATGCTCACTCAAAACAGTACTTTTTAGGGACAAGTGGAAGTTTAGATGGATATAGAGGATTTCTAATTTATCAAGACTTTGAAAAAAATGATCAGGATCATGTTTGTGTTAAAGTTGAAAATAGCACGCGCGTTTGGATGAGAAGCTTTGTCGCTCCAATCGACACGTGGACCTATGTGTCACTCACGTGGACGAACATTGAGGGACTAAAGGTTTACAGTAATGGCACTTTAGTGGGTTCTGATCGAGGTGGCAGACCGACAGTAGCACTTCAACCGTACTATACAACACTCACGCTCGGCAGACCAAATAACAAGTTTACATTCAGTGAAGCGACCTTGGATGACATTGCGGTGTGGCACCGAGCTCTTCACCCCAGGGAAGTGGGAGCCATGTATGCACGTAGTGCAGCCCTTGAACTGGAGGCAGATGTAATCATTACAGAAAAAGGTGAGTTAGTTAAAGGATAGCTGTGAGGCAATCATGGTGGAAAACTTGGTCAAAGCTCAAACGTACTAAGAAAGTATTTACCTTGTCTGAAATTGGAGATACTTAGTAAGTTTTGTAACGGCAACTGACTTGCTCCGTGTGGATAGATACAGACGCTTATCATAACCGAGCTAGTTTGTTACAGCAACACATAGTCTGCTGTATTGTAACACACACATACGTACATCGTCACCCTAATGCACGCGACTTGCGCACGTACCTAAAAGATGGACACACGCACGGGCGGACACGCGCACGTATACTCAGAGGACACACGGACACGCGCACGCATACCCAGAGTACGCACGCGCACTGAAACATATACCCACATGACACTATATCCGCATAAAAGTGAAACTTTTATGAAGGTCATTCTGCTAACTTAATTGACAGAATAGCTTGTTCCTTCGTACTGAATAATTTGCCCGCCTCGACACAGACAGATAGATGAAGCCCGAATAGTAACAAGTAAGCGTTCTCGGTGTTTTCCTCTTGCGCAAGTACACTGAGTTAGTGACACGCGCGCAAGTCCATGGATCTGTGTACCCCATCCCCACAGGAAGAAATTCAAACACGTATCTAGTCCGGTACTAGACACTTGTCACTTTGTATTGATTTTTCATTCATTTCAGTAACTAAACGATTGAAAAGCGAAGGCAAAGCCCAGATAATGAACCTCCTGTACGCAGGTCAGTATATTGCGTATTGTCTCTTATCTTCCTCATTATCCCTTCGCCCACGCGTCGCGAATTGTTTGTCTAATCTTATTCTCTGTGTTCACAGAGTTTGGTGCAGTGACGCTGCTGTTTATTGCTGTTGTGGTCTACTTTCCCGACAAACCACCTTCGCCTCCAAGTCACTCAGCCAGAGTTGAGAGAGAGAATTTCTTTGATGGAGCAAGACAGATTGCAAAGTAGGTAACTTGCGTAGATATTCACGCCGCGATTCAAAAGTCACTCATCTTCCTTGTCACAGGTTCTCACTGGAACTCGACACGTGCATGTTCAATCGTGTATACGTGTGCCAATTCAACGCCCACACATTTTTGCTCACACGACACTGGCATGCGAAATACACACCCACGAGTTCACACGGGGAAACAGGTCAACATATTGAATTCATTGTAGTTCTAACAGACCTGTGGGCTTCCTTCTTAGGAACACGCAGTTCTGGACGTTGGCTCTCGTGTATGGTGCTACAACAGGTAAGTGTTTGCCGTCTAATATCTGGAAACAGCGACTGTTCTATACTGCACCTCAGTTGCTGTAAACATGCATGTTGTTGTTGAATTGTGGTTAAACCCATCGTGTTCTTATCACGTACAACAGTTGCTGACAAGTGTTTTGGATGTATTTCTTGTGCATTTTATGACATTATTCCATTTTATGACATTGCCGGTCGGTCGCCTGCCTCTGGCGAATCTATAAATAAAAATACTGAAATTTAAAAAACAAAATGTTACCCCAGATAGGCATGTTGGGTTCACTCGCCTGTTAGGTTCATGGCGCTAGGATCAACCTCCAACCATGTTAACAGCCAGCTGATTAGATAGGTATGTTGGGTTCACTCGCCCGCTAGATTCATGGCGCTAGGATCAACCTCCAACCATGAAAACAGATGCTATTAAAGTTTTAGTCATATCTAATTGCTTGATGCATGTCTCTTTGTCTGTCCTGTAAACACGTGTGTGTGTGTGTGTGTGTGTTCCTCTCCTTGCAGGCGTGTACAGCGGTTGGGGCGCGTCTTTAGCCGTCAATCTTGAGACATTCAACATACCACAGGTATGATGATCAGTTTGAACACCTGTTGTACGATGTTATATGATGTTGGATGATGTTGGACGATGTTAAATGATGTTCGA
This sequence comes from Epizoanthus rinbou, assembly GCA_025505405.1. Lineage (NCBI taxonomy): Eukaryota > Metazoa > Cnidaria > Anthozoa > Zoantharia > Epizoanthidae > Epizoanthus > Epizoanthus rinbou. Next base: position 401 of record JANVCH010108627.1, on the reverse strand, counting down.
CAAGGGTTTAGTAACGTCTCTCGTTGTTTTCTCTTTGTTTTTCCTTATTATCTTTTATTTTAGCATTCACTCGTTTAAAAGACAAAAATAAGGAAAAAACAACGAGAGGCGTTAATAAACCCTTGTGTTGGATGATACTGAACGATGTTGGATGATATTGGATGATGTTGGCCGATGTTGGTTCAGGTTTGATAGGTTCAAACTTCTCATCAGTCCAACATTGCCCAACGTGTCTTTGTTCTCGTGTTCAGTGAACTATGTCAGAGCGTGTTAGTATCCATAGAACAAATGTGTTCGGGCATGTTTTGAAGAAGTAAACTGGGGCTACAATACAATACAATACAATACAATACAATACAATACAATACAATACAATACAATACAATACAATACAATGCAAT
>JANVCH010108516.1:0-13929 GCA_025505405.1 Epizoanthus rinbou | reverse complement strand
GCTAAAACATCAACTCGTGCTTGCCTCGCAGACATTAGGGACGGACCATTTGATATTGTGGGGGTGGGGGTGGAAGAATGACTTTGTTGCAAATTATCTTTTTCGTACAATTTTTGAGCTGCAATTTTTTTTCGCTTTTCCCTCTCCTTTTCTCTACAACTTTTTGTCGTGCAAATTTTTTTTTTCCTTGGGCTCGTGCAATTTTTTTTTCAAATTCTTCCACTCCAGCTATACTGCCCGGACTGTGACCATCTAAATTAGAATAATCTGTAAAAATATACCTGCAATATGAATCCTTTGACTACAACATCAAGACCTCGCTCACCACAAGTACATTCAATAAATACAGATAGCTAATGAGGTAATAAAAGAGTCAGAGATAGCACAAAATGTCGGAACATCTTCAAGTCTATCGCAACGATATTCGTAGTTTCATATACTCTGGAGATAGAAGTTTTCCCTGGAGGACACGTTCAAGGAGTCTTAGGGAGCTTTCCATTTGTCTGGCCGGCCCGACTAGTCAGTTCTCAGATGCAGACTGGCCCTGCTCGTGGGTAAGAACCGCTCAATTCTCCCGCTACGCACCGCCACGGCGCGGGATTTGGGGGCGGGAATTGGGAGAGTCTTGGCGGGATCTGACTTTTCCATTTTGATTTACAGTGGTCACAACCAGTTCTCTCGGCCAGGCCCGACCCCACAATTGACCTATTTCACTATTACGTCACAGTTTGTTTACATTTTGTAAATTCAAGGAAAAACACAAACAAGCTGCAATGTATTGCCTTCAAGAAAGATAAACCATTGTTTCTATGTATTTGAATTACTTTTCAGAATGAAATTTGTGAAGTCTCTTTTGATTTTGGATTTTCAAAATCTGTGTTACTGTTGCATTGTGGGATTGAAGTGGGGGGAAACAAAATGTAAACAAACCACATTTCAGCCGAGTTCCGACACCAACGAAGCTACGAAACAAAGTTGTCGCTACATTTCATTGTTCATGTGATCGTACGAATCGGATAAAACATAAAGTTGGTGGATTTGTACCTTTACTCGCAAAATAAATCACTTTTTGTTTATAACATTAAAAAACTTATGCCGTAATAGTGAAATAGTGGAATGATGTAAATTTGAAGGGCTTTTCAAGCGCGCTCCAAACTAAAACTAAATTCAGCCCACGGGCATTCGAGCAGTATAGCATGGAGCCTGTTTCACGCCACTGAAAGTTCAACTTTGTTGCAAGCATGAAATAAAAAAAATCATTCACAACGACAATCGAGACTCGCCTGATCAGTGTATAAAATGAGCCAAACACGAGTCACAGTAAATTACTGCGTGGGTAAACAATTCCTATAAAAGTATAATTGTGTCCTTAACGAACACCATGCACATTTAAAAATACTCTAAGAACTCTCCAACCCATGCATATCCCCAGCATTTCAAACGCCTGGCCCAAAACCCTATAAAAACCATTCTTAGTACACAATGTATATATTAACTTTGTAAATACTCTGCTTGTATACCCTAGTTCAGTTCTTTTTACAACGACAATTCTGCCATATCGATCAAATATCTGTAACTGATGTTCCTAAAGGAATGGGTTCGCATAAGTAGGAACCCCATCCCCACCCCCTGCGTTCTGCAATTATATTTAGATAATAAGTAAACAAACCAGCTGCACATAAACTAATTTATCATCAGCAATAACTGTAGTTCTTATTAAATTAGGTTCACGAAATTGAGCAGTAATTGTCTTCTCTAAGGAACTGAATTAGGGTATTCAAATCTTGGCTAAGCGACCATACATACTCTGGTACATCTATTCAAACTTGATTCTAAAAAATAAACTCTCTGAGTGTGTGATATGTTGTTGATGTGTGTCTTGTGGTATAGATGACTTTGTTATAACTCCTTGTTGTGGATGTATTGTAATCCTGGCTGTCATTTTCCTATTGTGAATCATACTTCAGGTGGAAACCTGGAACAAAAAGTTGTAGAAAGAAGTGTATCATTAGAGTAGCTTTTTTAAAACACGAGCATGATAGTTATTCTAAAATTTAGAGTTAGGGTTAAAACAATTTAGAGTACATTGCTTAGTTACAAGGAAGGCCTTGAAAGTTCTATTCACACGATAAGAGGAGGGTCCTTAGACCAATACAATGCCCGGATAAATACTTACCACCAAAGTGAGTAATATTCTCGACAACTTTTGTTCTGAAACGGGGTAGCGGTATTTAGTAACTTCTATTAATGCAAGGACCACCTGGACAAACAGTTGCAGTTGTAGCCAGTAGACTAAATGATAAACCAAAAAGATGCAAGGCTGATCGAACGGGTTTAAAATTATTTATTACGTTGCCCAAACTCTCGGCTGGGCAGTACGAACCTTCATCAGGAGCTGGGAAAACTACGTTTAAAGATGGAAACAAACGGTTACAATGTTTAGAGTGCTGACTAATAATATGATTGGACTATTTATTTAGCGGTATTTAGGGCATTCCGTGCTTTTAGTTTAGTAACACATTTTGTGAATAAGCTATCAAATACCGTACTCCTAAATGGAGCCCGAGATCCATGGTTTGGGCTGCAGACAAGTACTCATTCCTCCAGGGAGGTGTGTATTGATTACGTACTGACTGTATAGTTGTTGCAATTGGCACCTTCAAAGAGACCCATTTGGGGGTAGAGGGAGAGGGGGGTGTACTGCCCTCTGTTACCTCCAGGAGGCAAAAGTCAATACCAAAGACATTTTGTTTTAGGATACCTCTGAAACTAAAGACAAAATGTAGAACGAAATATATTGCCTGCTTTGTCATTCACTATCATTTCATTTTCTGAAGTTCAATCAGTGTCGCTAGGCCCCTCCTAAATGGAACAGGTGGTCAACAGTGGGGGGAGGGGGGGGAGTGTTCCATGCACTGACAGCTGTGTATGGTGAAAGAAGTGGGTTACCATTTGGGGCATGTGTTTTGACCTGCTCCCTTATACACCCCTCCAGTTATGTGGACCTCCAGTTACATACCTGTCCGGTTATACACCCTCCCTCCTCCTTGGGTTTGTTATTTGGGATGGTTACCGAGCATTGCATGCTCGACAAGTGAATTAGAGTTGTGGTACGTCTACAAATATCCTTATCAATTTGCACTGATAAACCCAGATCGAATAACTCGAGTTTCACAGTATCTCAAGCACTGTGACAACCATATAATCTGTGTCAAGCATACTGACTCACATGAAACACGAACAATATAAAAGCAAAGGAAGGAGCCAATACCACAATGCCGACGATCATCTTGTGCGAATCACGGCAGCAGTTTTGGGGCACTTACCATAGTACTTCACTCTCTTGTCCATATTAGGGGCCATACACTGCCCTCCAACATGGCCCAGACTACCACAGTTGTAGCAAAATAGTCTGTAGCCATTGAGTGGCTTGCACGAGACTGTGCAACTGCTGGACATCTGAATGAAAACAAGAGCATGTCAAGAAGTGAGTTGATTTATATAAGCTGCTCTGATAGTATACTGGTCTACTTGTACCCAATACAAACAAATGTTTCTGTCAACCTGAAAGTGTCTAACCTTTAAACCGGTGTAACTGGACTCCGAGTGAAGATCGCTCCCGCACTCACTGGCGCTATCACTGTCACCGATATGAAACATTTTTCCTGTAGTGACGCTGGACGAAGCCGGCAGCTGTGAAGCACCCCCGAGGCAATAGGTCATTCCGTTACCACAAGACAGCAGACCATTTACACGAGAGGAGCTATATGACGGTATTAAGGGTCCATCTACCGTTGGACAGGGTAATATGTCCACCACTGCATAACCATCCGCAGTGAAGCAACCTCTAGCACTACAGTGTGTCACACAACAAAGTACATTCGTGAGTACCCAGCAACAAGAAACACTACTTGCATCACGGTTACAATTTTTGCGATTTTAGAATTTTGTATTACGTAAGAACTTTAATTTCGCGATTTATACGAGATTTATACGTATGGGCGCGTTCGGTTGACCGTATTCCGGAATAAGAATATACGGAATAAAAACTTTGATCTGTACAAATGATCAGTATTCCTTTTCCGAAATATGCGATACGAAACGAAACTACTAGTTTTCAGCAAACCCTAAAACACAATTCGGTACAATAATTTTATTGCTTAGAGAGTGTAGGAGACATTTTGAAATTGTTCTGAGTGTATTCCTATTCCGGAATACAGTCGATCAAACGCACCCTAAAACAACATATTTTAGAGCTTGAGAAATACATAAAACGTACCAAAACCAGTGAGATAAACAAGGTGAGAATTTGAAATTGTGTTTATTCAACAATATTTTCACCGTAGTCTTATACAAAACATAACGTAACTGACTTTCAGTCTAAACTCGACAAGAGCGCCAACGCCCTCTATTTCTTTTTCATGCACGAACTGAAAAATAGGACCAATTTTGCGAGTTAGAAGTTCTTACAACAACTAATTGTCGCTAGTTGTCAAATGATCGTGAAAATTGCGAAAATTAGTTACCGCAAAAAAATGGTAGCCTTTGGTGTGGCTAATTCCATGTTTTACTTTGAACCGGGCTGTCAAAACTTGATAATTTAAAACCGAATTTTATTCATATATCATTGTGTTGCTCCTACTTTAAGATCACGCACGAAGGGGGAGGGGGGGGGGGGCGGGAGGGCATTGATTACAGAGGGGCACTCATTCTAAAATTGTCGTTGGGAGGGATGTCAGAAAATATGGTCAATATTTCCTTTGAACACACCCTTGGTGTATAGACAACATACGTAAAAAACCGACTTCTAAAATAGGACTATTAACTAAATCATATCTTACAATTATATCGAAACCCACCAGAAATCTTATCAAGAATATAAAGACAAACGACATGCGTACTATAACTTAGTTCATGTATCGCTCTGTATTCAGCTATCTGTACAGTATTACAATGAGCACGCACATACCGAAGAACCTCCAGGTTCGCTCTCAGCTTTCTTCTTGCACCAACAGCCATCCTCAGTTTTTCCATGTCCTTGTCACTTAATCTTAGCATCTGTTACAAATCGAAAGCATCCGTCAATGTACGCATTAAATTAAAATGTTGCAAAACATCTCGATCCTTAACGGGGCACATTCACGGCTATACTGAATAGATATCTGATTTCTGAATAACATTTTACGTTCCATGTTGCCAAAGAACATTGCAGTGAAGCAACCTTGTTGAACGGAAAACCTCTGATTAACCAGGTTCGTCGATGTTCGATGCATTTGGGGGATATTTTAATCATTTGTTCTACGGGCCAACACTAAATTCACTTTACAACGCATCAATATAATCTGCATAAATCGCCTTCTGAAACAAGCCATCCAACCAAATACTATACTGGGAAACACAGGTCTATATTCGAGTCACTTATAATAGTCCTTTTAGCATATAACTCAGTTTTGTTGGATTTTGGAGAAATTACGCACGCACGCATGCGCTGTGCTGTGGTACTGCCGCTTTAACATACTCATAACACGCACTGGATATATGAGATGATAGGCAGAGGTGCGCCAAGTGTGATAGGAATACGTTTTGTTTTATTAAATGCAAAGACAAATATCACTTTTTCCTTTTTAATTTTGTGCAAACCAAGCGGGATTTCGACTTTACTTTCGTATTCAGCTGTCAGTTACCATCACTGCAACAATAATGACGCTATTGCCATCCATTTGTCCATCGCTTTCAGACCGGTCAGGATCTAACTATGTAATCGTACTAAACTTTCTGATACCGTCTGTGTGTGAGTGAGTGTGTGTGTGTGTGTGTGTGAGGGGGGGGGTTGACTGTGGCATGTATTACTATAATTTCAATTCTGAATATAAAATTCAGTTAGTTAGTGTTAGTGTTTATAAATGTCTTATCACATCATATATCTTCCAGATGTTGAGGCTAACATCTACATGACTTCAATTAGGCTAGCATACCTCTTCAAATGTTTTCCGATGAAATAAATCAGAGTACTTGTGCAATCGCAAGCTCTTCAACCAGTCAAGGACCGTCATTGAGTGGCTGTGACTCTTGAAAGTCCAGTTCAGGCTTCCAGTGCTCGATCGTCGACGGAATGAAGGAGAATTACCTGGCGACAGACTAGGAGAAGAAGCGGGCGAGTTGTAGGGAGATTGTCCAGCAGGCGATTGGAGCGGTGACAACGCAGGCGAAGAGAAGGAGGGTGAGAGAGGGACACCAAGGTGAACTGGGTTGTTGACTGATGAAGGAAAGCTATGGAAACCATTAGGAACGAACGGAAGACCATTCTGTGAGGAGGAGTGAAAGGTGGTCGGCGACACGCTGTCTCTCTCCGAGGTAGTAGTTGAACTCGGTGCCGTTGGACCTGTATATACATGTGACCAGTGGTATTAAAACTGACAAGTATTCTTCAGGCAATTTCATGTTAAAGAGTAAAGGGCCACTATCGTGCTAAATTACTGAAATGTGTCTCAAATATGGCCAAATAGAATGTTTTTCGTTTGTCCATGAAACGCAAACAGAAAAAAAGAACGACAACCGAGCGTCAATCGAGTTTCGAACTGTTATCAAGCTCGTTCCCAGAGCCCACGTTCTTTTAGGCCTGCGGCAAGGAACGAAGGGCTCTGGAATAAAGCACGAGCCAGCGCATGCGTAAACCGCCTCTAGTGGGCCCACAGACAATCGAAATTCCATATAAGGTAGTCCGGAGATCATGGACTGGTCCGTGCTTATTCCAGAGCCTTTCGTTCCTCACCGCAGGCCTAAAAGAACGTGGGCTCTGAGAACGAGATTGGACTGTTGATTTGTTTACGAACAATGAGCGCATGCCATCTGATTGGATTGTGAAAACGACTATCAGTTCAGTAAAAATGAACGAACAACGATTTTATCTGACTACTTTCTCATTGGACAAACTAACAGTTTTACTGAAAGGCCGTTGTAAAGAAAAATGTGTTGATGTTTTCATCTTTTCATCTTTTCAGCCTCATCAATCCGAGGATAAATAAAGTTTATCTATCTTTTATCTATCTATCTTCTCCTCGACTGGCAGGTGAAACGGGAAGCAAACATGTTATATGAACGAGTCTTTCAAGGTCACTTGAAAAGCGCTCTATCATAAAATAATCAACTCGATTCGATTAAAATAACAGAACAAGTGATTTGGATTCTCCCACGCCAAAACTCGTTCGGACTGCGGGATTTATGGCGAAGGAATGAGCTCTTTTGCAGTAGATGATAGGGGCCGCCCGTTTGATTTTGTGCGGGTGGGTGTGTGTGTGGAAAATTTGCACAACACAAATATATAAAGTGAAAAAGAAAGAATGAGAGGATAAAGAAAAACATATAGAGAAAGACTGGGAAGAGCGAAGAAAAAAACTTGCAACCCAAGATTTGTACAAAAAGAAAAATTGCATAATAATTTGTCTACCCCTCCTCTATGATATCGAACGGGCCGTCCCTTGTGGCAAGGTGGGAAATGAAAGCTTGGGTATGCTGTCGATACAAAGATATTCGTAACATATTAATGAACCAACCAGATGACAGTGCAGTTGTAGCGGGCTTGTTTGATGATGGTGTGAGCTTTGAGACGCCATTCTTCTCCTTGATATTGCGTATGAGGGACGCAACAATTTCCGCATCGGTTAACCGTGTGCTTGTGTTGTTCTCTTCACCTACACGAAGGATCAGTATTTAATAACAACAGTGATGATGATCATGTTAGGTATGCTAATGATGGTGTTCGTCTGCTGTAACATAAATAACATTAGTATTTACTAACAACGATGACGATAATGATGATTGTGAGATGATGATGATGATAACGATGATGATGATGATGATGGTGACGATGACGATAATGATGATGGTGAGATGATGATGATAACGATGATGATGATGATGATGGTGACGATGACGACGATGGCGGTCATGGTGTTGTTGTTGTTGTTGTTGTTGTTGTTGATGATGATGACGGTAATGATAATGTTAATGTTAACAAGTGAATGATTTAACGATAACAATGATGTTGATGATGATAATGATAATAATAATAACAATTGCTTAATAGTTCTCATACCAATGACAAGGGCTTATGGCAACCTTACTGTCTGTCCATCTCTACACACAACACAAGCTAGAATTTGACATCTTCAATAAAATGTTCTTCCCATACACACTTATGAATAAGAATCTTCTGTTATAACTTAACATTTAATGAAGAAGCCAAGAATAACATTGCACTGTGGAGTTATCAAGTTCTTATTCTTCGTCTAGATTTTGCCGGGACTAATCAAGAAATATCTATTACTCCTTGAATTTCGTAACTTTGCTTATATTTTTGTTTTGCAGGGTCTGCTACTTTCATTTCTAATCGATATTAATTAGACCCGGAAATATCGACGTTATTTCAAGTGCCACATATTTTCCATATATTTGGTGTTTCTGGTGTTTGCTTCGTCAGCACACATTTGGCACTTGCCATATATGGCAGCAACCTAGTCACCCAAGGCCATCCAAGGCCACCCAAGCCGTGCACGATTTATCGTGATCATTTGTATTTAGAATATGTAGAGTATGTTTAAACCTACACTCCTTTGAAGACTATATTCACCGTTTCGGGTTGCATTTATCCATACTTTTGATCTACAACTTTAATTATTTTGAATAAATGCAGCAGTAACGAACTGCAGACTTTGATCTTTGGTTGTTTTTCAAATTGAAGAAAATCCCCAAATTTATGAATGATGATGTAATGTCTCCGTCAAGAAACCTATCCTCAATTCTCTGCAGGAGACCTGTCTAGTGGCAATTGTTGAAAGAAATTAATTATCCGCAACACAGGAAGTTCTCTTATGCTCGAAGTTAGCGTATAGCACGTGCCAGGTACATGCAAAACACATTTACACGTACGTCGCCACAACATCCAACTGACCACTGATGTATGATATCACGTCATGTCTCGCAAAATGGAAGTCACGAACGTGGACATTAGTGGGGATCTTCTACTCATAAGTTTCCAAATCATCTGATGTTAGTGTTTGAGTTGAACAAACCCAATCGTAGCTTGCTAATAGTGAAAAACTTCACAAAGGTATCATTGTTATCAGCATTTATGTGTGTATGCACTCGGACAACTTTATATGTCCGGAAATGAGAAGGTCAGAGGTTAGACTACGGCACCTTTGACTACAGAAACGAAAGAACCGACTCAGATACATTGTCTGATACAGTGTCTGCCACTTAATTCTTGCCAACTTATTTTTCAATTACCAACTTTTTCAAATATTTGCATAAATTTCTTCTCTTCCATTTTGGAAAGCAAATGGTACTGAACGCTTCTACTATTTGGGAGAAGAAAAATGAGTGGTCATGTTTGGGGGTTTTTTAGGAAGGAAAGGCTTCAAGTCGTACGCATGTGTGATATGGACCTTTGCTTATGTAACAACTGTAGCTCTCTTCTCGTCTTCCAGATGATGGTTTTGTGAAATCTGTTGATCTTAGTGGAACTTTTCTTCAAAACTATTCACTAAATGTTGCTAACACTTATATTAGGGAGTCTTTAATGTGTACTTCAACTTGATAAAAAAGCCAAAGAGTAATCCTGTCTCGTAAGCAAGCTACTAAAGCTATTTATGGAACAGAATCTGATCACATTCATATAAATTATAATTTATATGTACATACACTCTTTTCCTATAAAAACGTGGAGTTGAAGCTACGCCCAGACCGAACGTTCTTACGGCTCTTTGGGCGATTTCAGCCTAAAAAACTCTAAGATGTTCTTCAATATTTCTGCTGTAAAAAAAGCAAGCTGTATTAAATTACGTCCGCAGATCGCAGACGATGTTCTGTCACAAACAATTCAACGGTATTTTCGTGGTTAACAATGTTGTTTCGAAGTTCAAGTTTACAATAGACTTCTTATTATTGTTCCACTGGGAATAGAAATGAACACAACAACTAGAAAGCAGTGTCTAGTATTAGATCTTCAATTATTCGACATGTATCTCTCTTTTTCGAAACTCAAATGGAAAACAATGTTCTTAACCAAATCCAGCCTTGAGTATGTTCTTAGAATGTTCTTAACATTGTGACCTTTCTCGTCCACGACGTTCTTATCCTGTATTACGAGATAATCGATTGAGCAATCGATAAAATACGGATTTTGCATACTCAAGACTGTCTCGTCTGTGGCTGAGCTCTACTTCTCTAAACCATCTTAATTCAAACCGCTCTAAAAAACCTGTCGTTTTATTAATCACAGCAATCCTCCAGATCGAAACGTGCTCAAAGTGCTTCTAAAATGATATACATTTGTAAATATTACACACAGTTACAAATTAGAAAAGATACTGAATGAAAAGTTAGCCTGCGTCCCTCTTCTTCTGGCCTCGTTTCTCTCCCCTCCCCCTTCCCCTTACCCCTTTTAAAATACGCTTGCCTTCCCTTACCCTTTTTAAAATACGCTTGCTACTCAGGCCAATGAAAAGTTATTGAACGCAATATAAAAATCAACATCTAATTTGTCCCGCAGCGTACAAGTAGCTATAGCTACGTAATTAGTTTGTGTGGATTGCCCCCACACTGACCCTGAATTGTTTAATTCCAAATGTTAATTCATTTAACTAACACTATAAACCTATTCTTGAGACTGCCAAACATCTTAGTCCGACGCCTCATCACTAGACCATGAGTACATTAAGCCGCTCAACTTTCAACACTTCTATGGCATCACTATCATTGCTCGTTTTTTATTTCTCCTATTTGGTCTACTGATTTTTTTAAAATAGCATAATCGAAATGAACTGTAAGATATTTAATACCACTTCGCAAGGAGACAGGTCTAAAACTTAGCGGTACTGCTACATCAGTACATATACACTAACAGTAACACCCTAGTCTCTAGACGAGTATCCTGTCAACCATACGAAGCTATCGACAATAAAATACTACCTACATCGTGGAATAAAAGAAGAATTTTTAAAGTTTAATTAGAATTTGTTGTGCTTATCTTGCAAATGAATCAAAACATAATCAAATCAGTTGAATTTCATTTCGTAAAATATAATCGATAGACAAGACTTTCATAATGGCGGACGACACGAACTATTTACATGAAAACGAGTCCATGAAGTCTTAGATCGAACAAGATCTAGAAGACGGTCGAGTGCTGAGTGAAGGCTCCTCAAACGAAAGATAAATTGCTCTATCCGATTCCGACATACCTAGAGCTTTACTCCTAGGCCGAAAACCAGAAAACCAGCAGAGACTTCGTGGCCTCGCTTTCATGTACAATCGTTGACCTGCATAGGTCGCGCGCCATCGGCCATTATGAAAGTAATGTATTATAAACTACTGAAAATCCTTTCTGTTAATAGCCCGACAAGAAACATTTTAAATATATTTATTTAATGACCAAACTGACATGGGCAGGTTATTTAATGTAGGGTGTTTGGGGATTTCAACGGACCTGTTTTCGATCTTACTTTTAAGCATTTCCAAATCGGAAACTTAACACAAAAGGTTCTATATCTTGTCACTAAGTCTTCTCCTTTCCACGGCCTTCGTACAGCTGCCAGCGACATTACAACAGCAAAGATTATACTCAAAATAGTCTAAAATGGGACGGTTCACGCTCTTCAGCGGTACATGATCATGGGTAACCGGGGCAAGAATTACAACACCAGAGTTAAGCCATTAACTTAATTGGTTGCAATTTTAACGACTACTCGCTCAACTCGCTCCCTGCCGCATTCCCCTTAACCCTTACAAATGCTTAGAATGTCTGGTCGAGAAACATTAAAGCGATGGGTTTCTTAATAGGATTTTCGCACGTTCTGTTCAATTAGTGGAAGGCTTTGCTAGAACATTGGAGAGGAGGAACATTTTGATTAAATAAAGGTTGTTACTAGGATTTTAACAGGATTTAAAGTTTTCACATTTTCACATTTCTCGCGTGTTGTTGTGCAAATTTGTGCCCGCGAAGAACTCGCAAAGTGAATTTATTCACTACTCATACATTTTGTAACAGATCCCACAAAAAATCACCATGTACCCAACATATATACTTATCTTTCTTCACTCGTGAAGAATGGAATATTAAAGTGTAAAAAACCCAGGAAAATCATTGAGGAACTTTAGTTTGTTCACTCCCCTGTGGCCTGATAACCCATGATGCACCGTGTCTATGCCGTGATCGTTCCTTGGGCTATCATTTCAAGATCTTGACAAAACTAATCAAAGCTGCAACACCCTGGAAACTTGGGCAGTATATCATTCTATAACAAAAATATTATATTTCCAAGCAGACAGCTCGCACTTTCCATTAGATATTAATGTTTTGCTTACTATGTAATTCATGACGAGGTTGGCAAATGATTGAAGCATCCTGAACAAACAAATTCAAAATATTCGTTGACTCAGACGGAGACGAAATACGTGTTTCATATTACTGTGAATAACTCGCAAAATTACTCTTTGAGTGAATAGAAATCCCAGCCAGCTGGTTCACCAGTCAATATTTCCTTAAAAGTGTCTGCACACACTGCGAGTGAGTTTTGAAACCTTGCCATACTGACGCCCTAAGTAATCCTAGTGCGTGGGTACAACGTCATATCAAGTCAGGAGATCTTCACAGATCCTCTGTAACGACTAACGTGGACACTTGGAAAGTACATCTCCCGATAGCGACAAGGCCAGGCTATAATAATCAGTCTAGAAAATACCACAATCTCATTCCATATAGCTTACCATTCTAAACCCCTTAGCCGCACTTATATGGCTGTAGAACTGAAGTACCCTGAACAAACAAATTTCACAATTCCTTTCCTAGAATATCATCTTAATTAGTAAAAATACCTTAAAATACCAGTAAAAATGCTATACACACGTTTTCGACCCAAGTGGTCAGTATCACGTAATATATTGGTCATATGAATTACTTTGAAATTACTTTTCGAGTGAATGTCCATCGATCATTATAACTCTGTAGATCTACATGCACATATCATGAATGAGTCATTGTAGTCGAAACAACAGAACCTTCATCTCTGTGTCCAATTGTAAGTGATTTGAATTGAAGATACGACGGACGTGGGCGTAACATGCATGGAGACGGTAGACAACTATGATGACGGATATACGAGGGAGTAAATCTTCCAGGATCATAATTAGTTTAGAAATTAGAATCTTTCTCCGTATGAAATTTCACGCAGTACAATGGTTCTCCTGTACGATATTCTGCCTGAACATGACCACAAGCACTGCTACTTCATAGCAGTTTCAATTACCAACGATCATGACTAGAATTTCGACTTTGATACAATTTTTCGCCACATGTAACTAATCCACGGACGACATGGACTCTGTATTCCAAGTTTTGGATTGCATCTTTGATTAGTTTTGTCAATTCCGACCCTCTTAATTCCAGATTCCATTCCTCTGAATTCCGGATTTCGGATTGGCTGCATTCTGGATTCCAGATTCAGGATTCCGGATTCCAGCTGCAAAAACTTGCTGGGTTCCGGATTCCGGATTGTCTTACATGGGGCGAAATATTTTTCACGGTGCACCTAGCGAATGTTTGAATTAGGAGAGAGGCACATACATTACAGTACGGAAAGTACTGTAATGTAATTCAAATTCATTTTATGATCTATATCTCTGCAAATCTTGTGAATCCGACAAAAAAACTACTAAAATAGACTCATTCTGTTGTTCGGTCAACTGTCAATGAATCAACGATTTGAACATCATCCGGCATTTGATATTCTTGTTTTCGTTACGAGATCTAACAATGGTGATACGTCTCCAAACGAGCGAACAACAAGTGAACATCTGGGGGGGGGGGGGGGGGGGGGGGGGGGGGGGGGGGGGGGGGGGGGGGGGGGGGGGGGGGGGGGGGGGGGGGGG
>JANVCH010108405.1:0-13930 GCA_025505405.1 Epizoanthus rinbou | reverse complement strand
CTTCGTTCGGCGGCACATCCCTACCCAAAATTGGAGTGAGTACCCCCCCCCCCGGCTCAAAAGGTGGTTAGCTTGAATCCAGGGTTAAGGCAAATTTTTAATTTCAATTGATTTCTTCACCTCGGAATATGTAATCCGGTGGCTATAAAGTATTGTTAAAATAATTGTATTCCTCAGAATCCCAGTTATGTAAACTCAATATGAAAATTTTAACCCTGGGATAAAGTTAACCACTTTCATGCAACTGGACCCAAAATAATAAGACGTGGGAATGAACATTTACATGTAGTTGTAAAGTTGATTTTATAAGATCATGTCAAACACTATGACTTCAGAGGACCCTGAGCTTCTTCACAATGTACTTTAATGTTAGTTTACTTTCTTTGAAAGGGCTACAATAGTCTGAAAATGGTTTGTAAAGTATCTTTAAAGATGTCGTGAAAATGTTTGGAAGATCTGCAGAAATCATTGAAAAATTGGAATAATTATTATTATCTATATCATTCTTGAATTCAGTTGTATATCAACAAACATGTTACTGAACACTACCATGCAAGGTATACCTGGATATTAGACTCGTCATTTTCACTTTGACTCAGGCTCAACAAAATATTGCTACATTTATAATAATTATCCAGGCATATCACACACTAAAAGTTTCAATCTGTATTCATAGATAGACAGACTGATAGATAGACACAGAGACACACAGACAGACAGATAGATAGATATAAAAAATTAATCTATAAAAATACCACTAACACTAAAAAAACTACTATTTTAAGAAATTATTCAAAACAATGAGCAGCACTTCCATTATTATTAATAGTAATATTTAAATGACTTCCTTGCCGATTCAATCCTTACTGAAGGTATGTACAGGTGTACATGCAAAAAATCACTCTGCCAAGTAGTCCAAGTTGGAACTATATCATGCAGTGCATCCATGTACGTGTAATTGCAATTGCAACTGTAACTGCAGGAAAACTACATGCAAAGGCAGAAGAAAAAATACCTGAAACAAGGTTTGCAAGGCAACAGGGAGCAGGATGCAAATGCAACACAACCACAGAAATTACATTCTCACATCTGCCTCAAAAGATCAGGAGTTGTGGGATATTTTTGATTGGACAAATTTTCATTTTGACTCGATGGTATGGGTACCTGTGGTAAAAATGGAAAGTACTCTTCTGACGGAAATTGTCCTGAACCAAAGGACCATCTCCAGAGACAATCCTTGCAACTGGTTGGAACACTTGACGACTCTCCATGTGCACAACATTTTTATAATCATACGATGACATTCACATCATCAATGCAAGTTCCTTTATCAGCCCATGTCAATCCCAGAATGATGCAACAGGAACAACTATTGTCAAAATGTATGTAATAACATAAATGCACACTACTGTATATAGTGCTGCATCCATGTTCATGTAATTGCAAGTCAGATAATGCATTTTGGAATCACTGATATCATAACCCAGTGCAACTCATCATTCTTGCAAGCAGCCATATCTGCAATGTAACATGGCTGGTTACTGGTGCAAAGGATGGACTGTGGGGGAGGAAGCAAAGTATTGTCCGGGGTGGAATCAAGTAGTTTAAAAACTATACAAACAACTCAAACTTGATATGTTATGCTTTTGCGGTGAGAGTGAGCATTGTAACAATTCAAGTGCTGGATCTTTGGAGAAAAGCATAAGACAAATAGCTTATTGTTATTAAAAAGTCTGGCAGCCTTCAACTTGATAACGGGGACAAAGGTTTCTTTGTTTGACCTCTCACTTATATGTAGTGCTGATGAAGGGGCAAAGCAAAGACACCTGATTATAAGTTAGAGCATCCAAATAAAAAAAATATAATCAAGCTTTTAGAAGCACATTAATACATTTAATGCAGTTACTTAATATGTACAAATGAATTCAAACTGCTAGCTGGCTGGAAGACTGGACTGCCAGTGGAACGAACAGCGGTGGACCATAATGCAGGGCACCTTCACGTGTGGAGAGTTTACAATGTACCATCAACATGTTGACCACATGATTGTAACATTGAACTAACCTGAAGCTCTGTATTCCGGCCAGTTCTTGTTGCAGAACTTCTTGGGTTGTTGCTATTAGATCAAGTGCAGCAACAAAATCTGATGTGGAGAGCAGCAGCTGGATGGTTGGCTGAGTTTGATGGACTGTTGCCATGAGTTTTAACTGAAGGAACAGAAGGAATATGGTGGAACTGAGTACGAATGCATCTGATGGAATGGCAGCTCCATAGTGATCAACAGACATACATGTACTATTTTTAAAACATAAATGTATGTATTCTTTCTCAATAAATAGGTAAATAAATGCAATACAGACATTTCTCACCTTGTTAAACACAGTCAGATACTTAGATCTTAGTGATGTAAGTCTCAGGATTTCCAGGTGCTTATGACACAACACATCATCTGCTTTTTTCACTTTCATTCTAAAGTAAATCAAGCATCAGAATATAATTTTTATATTAACAGCCCTATTTCAGAAGAATAAATACAAACTACTAACATTACTTGGACCAGTACGTGTCAGGGGTGAATTCAGGATTTGTAAAGGAGACATGGCTAATATGACTACCCAAGCAATCCAGGGGGGTCTGGGAAAATATGACCTGGAAAATATTGCAATTTTAGACTTAAAATGGTGAAATCCGACACATTTTCGATTCACATTTTAAAATATTACTGTAAACACTTTTAGGGAAAAAAATGAAAACTACAACTTTGCATGACAAATGTCGAGACATTCTGGTCAGCCTCCTTTACAAGACTACCAGTATCATCTTCTGTAGATTTTGCTGTACATGTACATGTACATGTACGCAGCATCTAAATAAAAAGATTTGTCATCTTGCTTGGGTTGACACTCAAATGATTCTCTATCAACTGCCATGTTCCAGCTGAATGAGCCTGCACTCTAAAAATGGTCGACTGCCCTACAGCTTGCACATAGAATCTATGGAAGACACAGCAAACTTATCATACAGAACAAGGTGAGCATTATTTACTGCCACATGTTGTAATTCCCTGTGTTCAAAACTTGGCAAGTTTGAGTTTAGGACATCTCAACATCACCCAATTTTCACCCAATTGAATTTGCAAAAATCAAGTCATATAATCAGATTGTTATCCAAAATCCAAAGAAAAAAGGTAACAAATGAATCTCAAAATATTTTAATGTTTCTTCCTCCAACATAAATTCAAGTATAATATTTTATTACATTACTTAAATAAAGAAAATCATCAAATTTTCATGACACTCGATTATTCTGACTTGCAGTTTTTTGTCATTGCAAAAAATTATGCAAAAATTAGATATTGCAAAACGTAATATTTGTAATGAGGTCCATGTATAAACTAACTAAAAGTAAACACCAGTCACAACAGTCCATACAAGTTCTGTACATGTTCCCGATATTCCCTCAAGTCCCAATAAATCGTGAACACAGCAATATTTGCGATGACGGGTTCTAGGCCCACGTTTATATATAATATCGCTACAGCAGCAATTCTACAAGTCACACAGGTAGAAAAAGTAACTACTGAAAAGTACATGAGCCAGAACCACAATGAACTGACTCCAGTCATCTGGTATTTATATATCCATAATTACCATAAACACAAAGAACCATACAAAGAACGATTACGTAATCAAACTCTCATCCATATAAGGAACATATGTCTCTCTCCATTCCCAATTCATTGTCATTCATTGTCCATGTCAAGAGAAATCCATGACATGGCAGAAAAACTCCAAGGTTTGAATTGTTTTCATTATTTTCTTCAAACCTGTGAGCATGTTCTTTCTGTTATAATTGTACAACGTTTGTGACAATGTCATACTTAAAAAAATGCTAGCTTTTCTGCCCATCAAAAATATAACCTCTCCCAAAGTACAGAGCCTTACATTTCCTGATGCTATTCATAAATCTTTTGGTTTTTAATATTAATTTTGTTCTTTGCCACAAAAAGAGCATTTATGCAAAACTAATTAATATTAAGCGTAACAACCTAAATGTGTCCTTACTAAATATGGGAGGCAAGCAAAGGGTTTCCACCCTGTCCAGCACATGTCACGAACCCTGATGGCAGCCAGCAGGAAATTCAGAATAAATGTATTTATACCTGTATCTATACACATATTTCACTGGTGAAGCTAACTTACCTGAGATGCCGTATCTCAGCACACGTTTCCCCAACATGATCCTGCAACTGATCTTGGGAAGCCATTGCACTGAAGAAATCTTCTGATCTCAGTGATATCTGATGTGCTAGGTTGACTTCGGTAATGTCCAGGTAGTGTGTTAACTGTCAACCACAAGTAAACAAAGCTGATTGTTGCCTCTTATTGAAAACCAGTTTGAAAACCAGCTCCCCATCAGAACATTTTGTTAGCATAAAATTATGTCTAGTACATGTACATGTATTCTTGTAGACACAGTGCAACAAGTGCAGCTGTTGGATAGTCCAGCTAAACTATAAATCTACAATTATGATACTATTTGACAGATTACTAGCTCCATGTAGTACAACAGCTTTTTGACAAGGAAGCACTTAAGTATACTGCAGGAAAGAGTCCACAGCTTTTCTCTCCCCTTGTTACAGCCCCTATGCAGTGTCCAGGGTGCGAATTAAGGATTTTTTCTGGCCTACAAATTTTCAGTCTTGCTTCTGATGTTAAGAATGTTTTAATGTAAGTTCTCATTTCGAATTTATAGGCTGTTAAGTTTTTGGCATACAAATATCATGTTTTGTCCTACTTTTTGTCATTCGTAGGCCCTTAATTTGCACCCTGATATATTAATAATATAATATTAATAATATATGTATTTGAAGTAGAGTGATCGTTCGGGTTTGTGTAGTCCCTATTGTATATATACATAAATCATACAAACTTGAAGAGCAGTGGCGGATACAAAATATTATGTAACTATAATTAAATTACCAGGTGTTCCATGAAATGACAATGATAGGAAGTACTCAAGCTAACAATGTACAAATGTGGCCGTGAACTAGTCTTGAACTTGATACCACTGGGTATAAGCACCAAATTGATTGAAAGTTGTTTTAAATAGCTTAGTATACTGTTTTGCCACAGTGCTAGCACTTACATATTATAATTAATTAATATAGAGTATATTACTGATGGCTGCACGGAGATACGATCAGATATGATACATCAGGTGTTATCTTTATATAATTATAATTGCAAAAATGTTTTATTTATAATTATAAATGTTTTATACAGTACAATATGCATATTGTTATTACAATAATGATATTCTATTTCTATATTTTACATACAAGGAGGAAGAGATAAAGAAGTTACGTCGGTTCCATTATCCTAAAATGAACAAGACATTGAGTGAGTGACTGTCAATTTTACTTATTGAATTAAGAGTCGATTACTGAGGCTTGACGTAGTTTTGTAGTTTTTCTCAGTTATAGTCCTTTAAATGAAGTACATACATTTAGATAACCATTTTGGTTCTTGTATCTGTTTCATTGGCAGAAACCTTTCAGCTAACGATTAATCCTGGGGAGTTTACAGACTCTGAAATCCTTGTCATGTTGGGTGAAAATGGTAAGAAATGTAATACTTGATTATCATAATTGTGTTTGTGTGACGTGCTAGATCATTGTCACCATGAGTAGTAACAAAATGCTTCAGGACTGATAGAGTTAGTATACATACATTCATGTGCTGGAAATCTTATTATTGCTGTTTTACTTTTAGGGACTGGAAAGACGACATTCATAAGAATGCTTGCAGGGAAACTGGCTCCTGACAATAATGGTAAGACATCCTTGCAATATTTACCAAAACAAGACAGTGACCTAGAGTGTCACTACTATATTTTAGAACCAGTAAGAAGCCTACCAGGGGATTCCACAATAAGTAATTTAGCCTGAGAACATTTTAAAATACTGAGACACTTCCATCTAAATTATAGACCTTGTCTAACATGTCAGTTCAGAACCATTTACCATTTGATAGAACTCTTTATGAAATACTAGTGGCAGATCTAGAGATTTTGAAAGGGGGGGTGCATTATTTTAAGTAAGTGTTGAAGAAAAAACGAGCACCAAAGGCGCGAGCTGCTAGGGGTTGCTGGGGCATGCCCCCGGAAATATTTTGAAATTAGGGTCTCTACGATACATTTCCTGCACTTTCAGAATATTTCTCATTACATATTTCTAAAATATTAAAAACAAGTTCGACTGAAATGGGGGAGGGGGGCACCGGTCGGCCCCCAGTGCTCCCCCTAGATCCGCTACTGAATACATAAATTGTATGTATACATCACATATATTTTGTTATATCCCTGGTACCAGTGGCCTTCTGTTATTAATTCATTAATGGTGTCCTGGGTTGTTTAGCCCTTATCAGAGTGCTGTACAGACAAGTAGGTTATTTTAACATGATTTCCTCAGAAATTATTCTATTGCAAGTTACAGTTGGTAATGACCCAAATCCTAGTAAGACTTCTTCCACATTTTACTTATCTTTAGAAACATACACTACTGATGACAAATTGGGATATTTCTAAGTGGTCTGACTAATATTTGATATTTTTTGAGGAATTCCTTCTGCCTACTATTGTGCTTTAATTTCATTAATACTATTGCATGTTATTGTGATTGTGTTGCGATGCAGAGGAAGTGCCTCTGTTGAATGTGAGCTACAAACCACAGAAGATTAGCCCCAAGTCACAGGTAATTTATACTGTCTTGTAATTGTTTGTAACTGTTTGTGTTGTGTATTTATTTTCTCTAGTACTGAATTGTTTGTCTTAGTTACATTTACTTTGTATTTAGAACTAACGTGATATAAATATATGATGTGTGTTCTCAGTTAGGGCACACGTCAAACATGTGCCCCAGAGAGAAACCCATTTTCTTCAGCAGACACTGCAACTGTCAGTGCATATCCCCCCACCTCCAATTTTTGACCCCCTATTTCCATTAGGGGGATCTAGTGACATTTTTTAAAAAGTAAAGAAAATCAACTGAGAGTGAAAGATAAATCAGACTGTCAGGATATATATTTCTAGATTTTTTCTTTTTATAGTTTCAAAAATATGTTTTTTTTAATTTTGGGTGTCCCAGAAGAGGCAGAGAGCAGTAGGCCCTACTCTCCACCCCCAAATGGGTCCCTCAAGAAGGCATGTGTTTTGGCCTGCTCTATTACTTCTGTATTAATTCGAAAACTTATAATGACTGATGTAATGCAATTGTCTTTCTTATATTTCGTCTGTAATATAGCTAAACATTTTCTTTATTGCTGATGTATTTAGAACTAAAATGTATACGTGATTGTGCAGTTAAACCATGTTAATACAGACAGTGATGGGAGAGAACAAAGTGTTTGTATTAGAGGTGTCTGTATCTTTTAGGTGTACATATTATAGAGGCGACACTTATTTAATTTTTGGTCTCACTGGTGCGGCGCTTATTCAGGGGCGGCACTTAATCAAGTGAATATGGTACTGCTCGACTGTATGGTTATCTCTTGCTGCTTTTGATTTTGTACTAGAATTATATTCATGTGTTTGTGTCATTTCATGAGAACTGACCTTTACAGCCCAACATTCATGCTTAACGTCCCCTGTCTCCACAGAGTACAGTGCGCGTATTGCTGCATGACAGAATCCGGGATGCCTATGTTCATCCGCAGTTTATTGCTGACGTGATCAAGCCGCTTCAGATTGATAGGATCATGGATCAGGAGGTGACACACATTTTCGCTACAATCATTAATATCATTGCATGTGTTTGTCACCTATTGAATTTTCCATCCTGGCACTTTTTTTAATTTCATCAAGCATTATATCATCTTTGATCCTGGTGTTTCCTCATCTTTCCCTTTGCTTTGCTTGCGTTTCATTGCCTTCCTTGCCTTTCCTTTCCTAAGTTCCTATTGCCCTCTTTCCTTCCCTTCCCTTCCCTTCCCTCCTCTTCCTTATTACACCCTCACTACCCCTTTCCCTTCTGTTTCCATCATTTTCCTCCCTTTCTAGCTTGTTTGCTTGCTACATTGAAGTCTGTTTTTGGTAGCATCTCTGACGCTTCCGTTTCCCTGCTGTATTGTTTCAGGTTCAGAACTTGTCTGGTGGTGAGCTTCAGCGTGTTGCTTTGACAATTTGTCTGGGAAAGGTAATTTATGAGCCATAGCCTAGCATATTCTATATCATTTCCATAGTTTGTACAATACAACCGAATCACGTAATTACTAATAGAAATATGTGTAAAATGAGTAGAATAATTACTGATAGTCCATACAGTATTTGATGATAAATGATGTCATCACTGCAAATGTTATGGAAGGGGGGCTAGAGTTCAGTAATCATCATCGTCATCATCATCATCATCATTGCATCCTCAACGTTAGCATCAGAGTCAATGTCACCATCACCATCATCAACAGCAACATTATCATTAACAACACTCCTACGCACGATTGTATTTCCTGTTTTCTGGGGAAGGCGGGGGGGGGGGGGTTAATAGGAGTATGGAATCCGTGGATCTGGTGCATTTGATAGCTAAGTCAGTCGATTTGACTTGTTTTTACTTAAATCAGAAATCTGGATAAAAATATCAGATTAATCTAAATGTGAGTAAATGTTTCCCCCACCAGTATTGTGGAAGCCATGGATTTATTCATTTAATTATTAATTATTATGATCAACTATTGTGCAGTACCATATATATAGTGGCAGCAGCTTGAATTCAATTTAGTGTAATTTGTTATTTTCCTAACATTAACGTGCCTTTGTTTCCTTTCCAGCCGGCAGATGTGTACCTAGTGGATGAGCCATCTGCTTACCTGGACTCTGAACAGCGTATTATCGCAGCTAAAGTAATCAAACGGTTGGTGCTGAAAGACGTAACTGTAATTTGAGATACTGTTTTCTTGTTGACATGCAGAATGGAAAATAGGAAGATTGCATCTTAGGGCACTTTTCAGGTGCTGCAGGCCCGAGCAGTCAGTTCACAAATGGAATGCGAGAGCCATGTGAGCTGGTTCTGGCCGGACTGTTCCCCAGCTAATGACCCCAGCTATTGACGTAGAACCACTAGTTGTCCCGTTTTGGCTTGTGCCAATTTGGCGATGTTTTGCTGGACAAAATGTTGGAGCACGCCTTTATCAACAGTGACCTACACACCTGACATTCTTAGATTGCAGATGCGCACTAAAAGGAACTAACATTATCTTATATTCGTAATAATTTACGTGTTCTCCAGACTTGTTTTTTTACCGTAGTTAAAATTAGCTTGAGGGAAGTTCATACCAGTAGTATAGCAGCTCTGTACAGCTTCTTTATTTTCAGGTGTTGGTTATTGTATTATAAGTGTTAGTTATTGTTTGATTATCCAATCAGAGAGCCACTTCAACGAGCTGATAAAAGGCCCGATTATACAGGGTTTACAATGTACGTAAGCACAACAACCCGGTTTTTCACACTTTACAAGCAGATATTCACCTTTGACTTGTGAATTCCCATAGCTACTAGTATGCGTCACTCTTTACAAGAAAACGTGGCAATTTTCGGGACACTGGAAACAAATACACATTAACAGCGGGGAACAGTTAGGTCAATATTCATTGTAGTCAGAGCTCTGTACCGTGTCATTTGTGTGGGTGCTGTCCAGACCTTTGACTAACCCATCGTTTCGCTTACTCGCCGACGTAGAAACATAGATGTTTAGAACATAGTCCACCAGTTTTTTCGGGGTATTTTAATACTTGGTTTTCGTCCAGAGAGCTTAGAATACACCATTTTTCTAATCCAAAATTTAGCTAGATTATTATTATTATTCGGACATATTTTGGCTCATTAATTCAACAAAAACATCGCATTTAGCCCCCCACGAAGGACTGGATCTAGTGAAATTTTGCATTAGAAAAATGATGTAATTAAGACGTATCTCGGACCATAAGCGTAGGGCTCCTTATCGACCCTCGAAATATTTTGGCCTGACAAGTGCCTTGAAATTGTCGTATTTTAGGTACATCCTTCATGCCAAGAAGACTGGGTTTGTCGTGGAGCACGATTTTATCATGGCTACGTACCTGGCAGACCGTGTGATTGTGTTTGAGGGGACTCCTTCTATTGAGACACTGGCCAACTCGTACGTAACCTTTGAATTTATACTTGTTTGGGATAAATAAGGTTTAGTAGAGAGATTATTCATCAGGCAAGGGATGGGCTGTCATTGGGGAAAGGGGGGGGGGGTCGTATTTATAAAACTATAAGAAAATTAAGTACTCTGTACTGAATTAAAATTATATAGGGCACTGTACTCTCCCATTATTTTGTTTGAAACATGTACCGTCCATACGTAGACAAGACTTTGAGATATGACAGTAGTATAGTGTGCATGGAATTACCCCCTTTTCTGCGGAGGATTCTAATTAAAATGCGGAGGAATAAATTATGAAAATCATCGTAGGGATGACGTCATTGCTCATGAATAAAATACGGAGCCAGTGGGCAGAATAAAATGCGGTGGATTACATTATCTCCATTGTTCTTGGCACTCATGAATAAATGGCGGAATATTCCATTTTCTATCCAAATCATCAACGGTTTTTCAACTTCTGAGTATTTTATTTATTCAAGTTGCACTCTTTATTTTCATCCGTCATCCCTACGATAATTTATTCCTCTGCATTTTAATTAGAATCCTCCGCAAAAAGGTGTAATTCCATGCACACTATACTACTTATGACGATCAGAGCCGGCGAAAACGGTGACGTGAGATCCGAGGTGAGGTCGGCACTATCGTACGTGTGTGACCGGCAAGACATTTCATTAAGACTGAAGTACTCGATATACAGGGGCAGTAACTTATATGTTTTATTTTAAAAACCCACAAGAGTAGGTTTTCAGTAATAATAGTTTAAAAGACCTACCCTTTAGAGTAGTATGAATGTCGATTTTCCAAAATTGCACGAATAAAACGTGATCACTTGTTAACCATACACAGACAAAGATTTTGATCAACTTTGTAAAATTGTTTACTTGCGTATCGTTTTGCCCGGCCAGCTTGTCGCATTTCCCTTGCCTTTTCTTCAGTCGAATACTTCTTTTTAGTACATACTACGCGCGAACCTCCTTAGATGGCGTAATTTGATTGGTTCGCTATCTCGGGCTAATGAGCAGTATCCACTCGGGATAATGTTTGTAAATTAATCTGACCTAACGGAGCCGCGCGCGGTTTCCAAAACTCGAGTAAAATTACCAAATAAATCAATAAAATTGCACTTTTTCCATTATATGTGATCTTTCCCACGTAGTATGTACTAAAACAATTATTCGCCTTCGGCGAATAATTGTTAATTATCATCATCATGTATTATTTTATTAATGTATATTATTACTAGTCTATTACTATTGTTATTAATTAATAATTACATTTTAGGTTTTATATGTCTACTATTAATACTATTCATTTAGAAGTTTAACTTGCCTGGTGCTGAGAAAGAGGGCAGAGCTGGTAAGGAGGGTAACGGCTCGATCTTCTGAGAGTTGAGTTTTTTGTGCTGTTCTGGGAACAACAAGCTTGTTGACCCATTTGTAGAACCCTCCCTTTCAAGTGCTACTGATGTGCAGAAATAAATCAAGTCAAACAGAAAAAGTAAGAACAAAAGTGCAAACTTAATTCTATGATTGATACAACAAAATATCTTAACTTTGAAAATTGCTGCAGTGCTGTTGGTGATAAAGCTGTCAGTGTTAGATTTCTCTGTTATATTTGAGCACAAGGTTCTTAATTATGGGCTTTCTGATGACGGTTTTTACTTCAAAGAACTGTCACACGTTTTCTTAACATTTCCAGTTTTGTTTACACAAAATATGTTTCCTTAATTTATATTTTCAATAGTCAGAATTTGGAGTTTCTGCATCCAAACAGGTCATATTGGCAGGAGGAAGTTGTTCTGTAATGTAAGCAATTTAGAACAAAGACTGTTTTTCAACTAAAGTTGTTTAAAAATAAATTTAGAACATAAATATTATATTTTCACAACTTCAAATTCCTTAACTCAGAGAACAATTCGTTCCTTGAGTGGACAGGTTATTTATGAATTATACGAAATCTTATGATAATACAAAAAACCAAAATTACTGATCATGAAATGTGCCAAGTGCTGGTTCACGTACAACGCGTGTATCCAACACATCGGTACTCAGTTGGGTTTTCTTGGCATTTCTCTGCGACACTGCTGTAAACACTTTCAAAACGCTTGAGCCTTTGGCTGTCAATCATATCACATCTAGTCTGAGGTTCTACCGTCTGGTCGCTACATCATGTTTGGGGCCTCCTTGTTTATTGCTCACAAGTGTCACAAAATGTCACAAACGTGTTGCAAAGTGTCACAAACGTGTTGCAAAGTGTCACAGAGTGTCATAAAGTGTAACAAATGTATTAACATCTAGCGCTGACAACGGTAACACGCCAAGTGTTTTAAAAGACAATTAGGAAATAAGATGTTGGATTAACTTGCTCAAATTTAATAATAACACAGACAATAATTATGTGTTATCTAAAATATAGGAGAAACCTAAATGGAGATGATAGCTCCAATATACTGAACAAATTAAACGTGGGTGAAGATATGAATGACACAGGGGGACCACGCAATGGCTCACTACCAACAACAACTGACCATACTAAAAAAGATGGCGACTGGTACATTTACCCATAATTCTTAGCGTACGAAAACCCTAAAACACTATTAAAAATGTACTGAAAAGTTCTTGCTTACACAATGTTTTTAGTACAGGGACAAATTTCGCAAAAATATATGGCTTTCTATGTGCCTATTCGTTGTGTTAGGTCCGCAAGGTATTGTGGTTAAATGTGCAGCCGCCATCTTTTTTAATATAGTCAATTGGATAGACAGTCTTGACTAGATCCAGGGACTGTACACGCGCTTTATATAGTCAGAGTTTATATAGTCAGAGTTTATATAGTCAGAGTAGGTCTACACTAAAACTACAAGTTAGACTTGAAGTGCGTGTCTGTGGGAGTGCAGTCACAGTCTATCCTTCCCTTCTTGATTAACAGAGTGTCAAATAATCGTATTCTACAGAGATGTTAGATGGAATTTCATTTCAGGAGAGGTTTCTTAGCACAAGTGTTTTATCCCGTAGCAATTCCTAGCAGGACGACATTTGGGGAGAGGCGCTTATATGTCTATCAATTTCATTCCTGCCTCAATAGACCCCTTTCCTGTTGGTGTCCTGCATGTCTAGTTGTTATTGTGACGTCTTTTACAACAAATTATAACAAAGTGTTATGTAATGAAATCGACATTTTTTTTAAAAAAAACTGCCGAGAAGAGGATAATAACAAACACAATTAGATATTTTTAGTATTAAGTTGGAGTTTTAATTCAGGTTTGCGGGTTTTGTACAGTGAACGAACATTTTGGGGCAGGCCATGCATTTATCGAAGAGTTAAGTTGTTGTAGGAAAGTACTCTTAGGACCAGTGACATATCTATTCTGAACCAGAGCAGAGTAGCTTGACCGTCTTATTGTCCATGTCTCACAATTGAAATATAGAAGATCGTGCAAAATATTATATGAACTTCAATATGCCTATTAGGGTTAGGGTTAGGGTTAGGGTTAGGGTTAGGGTTAGGGTTAGGGTCAGGGGTAGGGTCAGCATAACCCTAACGAAGTCAAGATTTGTTCTTCGTTAAAACGAAAGCTCGTGGCATCGATTCACAATCGTCAAGAGACCGACTACTGGCCTCCTACAATTGATCATCACCGTACAGTGACCGACCACTGACCACATCACCAGCATTAGTCTACTCTTATCCATACATGATCTCAATATACAGTAACTTGTATCAGTAGAGAGGAGGTGACAGACCACA
>JANVCH010108294.1:0-13933 GCA_025505405.1 Epizoanthus rinbou | reverse complement strand
GCGGTGACACTCGGAAAACAAGAATTCGTTTACATAAGGAAATTGTGGTAGCTAGTGCGACCATAATCTATCTAAAATATTTTTTGCGCGAAAATCTGCAGACGAATATGAGAATTCTGTCCAAGTGCGACCCCCCCCCCCCCTTTATCCAAACCTTGACAGTCTGTTGCGGTGTGCCCTAGCGATGATTGATGCCTTGCCATGTGCTTACCCTATGTTCTGGGTGCCATTTTATCCGTCTTTCCCAGCGAAACTCGTTTTGTTTCTAGTGAGCTTCCAAGCGAGGTCACGTAAGATCCTGACCCACTCTCCACCTTCCCGCGCGGCCAATACAAAATATAAAACGACGGAAACTAGAGTTGAGAAGTTTAGCGCGTTTAAT
Organism: Epizoanthus rinbou; assembly: GCA_025505405.1. Classification (NCBI taxonomy): domain Eukaryota; kingdom Metazoa; phylum Cnidaria; class Anthozoa; order Zoantharia; family Epizoanthidae; genus Epizoanthus; species Epizoanthus rinbou. The sequence continues at coordinate 13,551 of JANVCH010108294.1, read as the reverse complement.
TCTCGTTTTATCAATCTTCTGATATTATGTCATCATTAAACTCGGGTACGCGGCGTGGAGAAGAATGGGCTATACCCGAATTCACTTGGAAGCTAAATACAAAATGGCGACAGGATAACACTACTGTGGTTTGAACATGCAGAGAAAATTGCTACCAGAGGAGGTTTATGTAAAAACTACATGTACCTCCAGTCACACCACATCTGCAGGCTGCAAAAGCTATTTTGTAAATAAATCCACTTTTTGATACGGAAAACCAACACTTCTCGATGCCCGTGAGTCAAGTAGAATCAAAGGCCTTCTAGCCACCGGAGGAGTGGAACGCAGCCGCGGCGTCATGAGCTGGATGACAGTGACGTCACTCACCCGGGCAACGCCATAGCGGCAAAGGTCTGACGTAATAAAATCAATGATGGCTGAACTTAGGAAAACCGCGACATATGTTGCAAAACTGTTTTCTTCCAAAGACACTGTCAATGTTACAAAATACAGATCGGTACTTTAAAAGGTGCGCATGGGCGTCCCAAGGGGGGGGGGATCCATCTCGTTCGAAATCAGTCACTCAAGAAAGTTCGTTATATAAATAGACCTCATTTCAAATATTTGAAATTGAAAGGGGGGTTCCGGAACCCCTTGAAACCCTCTTGGGGACTCCCCGGTACCGATCACGTTTATATTACTTGTTTTATTCTATTCTAAGAATAAAATGTCAGGGAAAATGTCTTGCAGGCTGTATCGCTTCTAAATGGGAATAAATAAAAAAAACCTTATTATCTTAACATGTCTCTTTGTTGTCGACAAGTTACAAAAGGCCGTGACACATGTATGGTGCTGGCTTTAGTCAGACAGTGTTACTGCTAGTGACTGATCTAGCGCATCTAGTGTTAGTGATAGTGATCTAGTGTTGGTCATAGTGTATCTAGTGTTTGTGTTAGTGATCTAGTGTTGATGTTACTGATCTAGTGTTGGTCATAGTGATCTAGTACTAGTGTTAGTGTCAATAATCTAATAATGGTCATAGTGATCTAGTGTTGGTCATAGTGATCTAGTACTAGTGTTAGTGTCAATAATCTAATAATGGTCATAGTGATATAGTGTTGGTGTTAGTGATCTAGTATTGGTCACACTGTATCTAGTATTGGTGTTAGTGTCAATAATCTAATAATGGTCATACTGATCTAGTGTTGAAGTTATTTTAAATCACTATGAACGTTGCTACTCCTCCCTGGATGGGACGCTAGTCTTCCCAGACACAAATTGTACCCTTCCAATCTAAATTCCATAAAACCGTGACAGTGGCAGTCTATTGGTGACTATAAACCATACTGTTCGGTTATTAAATTATGGCAACATATATCAACAAGTGCTAGCAATTTCTAACGAGTACCAGAGCTAACTCAAAGCGCTATAACATTTAAATCGCCCTGAATCTGGGAGTAATCTTAGTAATAAATTGTCCCTGGCGCCAAGTCTCATAGGTATGCAGTTGAACAGATATGAAAATTAAGACGAGCTCTTTATGTCAGTTGACCCCAAGAAAGAGTGCCGCACTTGACAGCTTTAATTTACAGTTTCCCTTACGGTCACAGATAAGGTGAGAGGAGCTAGGAAAGCTTGAGATAGATAGTGTATTGAGAAAACCTTCCTTGCATCTAAAAGCTGAATTGCGAGGTATTACTGACATTAAAATAGCTCAAATACATTGAGAAACAAACAGAAACGTCATTTTAAGAATCCGTAAATTTGTATTTGTATATGTTTTTGATATTTGTTGTATGTTTCACTATTATTATTATTATTATTATTATTATTATTATTATGTAGCGTGTAGTTTTTGAAGAGTTTTGTTTACAGGGCTCTGTTTAAACTAGCCGTAGGCTAAATTAGATGTCCCTGTCTAAATATTGTTAAAATAAATAAATAAATAAATAAAATTACAGACCTTGCACTGCAAAACAGTCATATTGAACTGACTCTTAATATCACTTTGCCCATGGTGCTAGGCTTCTGGGTCTAGATGATTCCCAAAATGCTCTTGATTATCCAATGCAAGTGTTCAAACACAGGGGGCGAAGGAGGCGCTGCAAGTGTTGTGATGTTTACACTGCCAGGTACCCATGATCTGCCTATAGCATTGCATGTATCTGGTAGAATGTATATTATTGTTTCTACCACGTTTTTGTTCTCATTCTTGTTATTGTTATCGTTATCGTTATCGTTATCGTTATCGTTATCGTTATCGTTATTGTTATCATTATCGTTATCGTTATTGTCAACGTCAACATCATTGTCCTTGTTATTGTTATCGTTATTTACAATTATAATCAGATTATCATTAATTTTAATATTAGTATAACTATTGCTGTTTGTAGTTATTTTTCAAAATCCTGAATATAATAATGTTCCTGTACACTTTTCGGCTTTCTCGCTCTAAATACTGTCAAATCGCGCCCAAAATACAAAGAATACGCAAGTACACGATGAACTGAAGGTATCGGTAGGTAAACTTTATTTCCAATATCCTAGGATTTTTAAAAACGGACAAATTTGCATACAAAGTCTTATAATGACGTCCTTACTTGTTGTTACTCGTATTACAAGATTGGGCTGCCTGTGGTTCCACTATCTGTGTTAGACAAAATTCCATCAGATTTTGTGTACGCTGTACGTTTTGTATATTTGGATTGTTACCATGCAAGTGACGTTGTATTGAAATGCAACAGAACACACTGTAACAACTCCACTGCATCGTTAACTTGAGAAGCTATTTCAGTCGTATGTCGACCATGTGATAGCCATGCATCAGCCATGCATTGTCCATGCGTTGACCACATGTCAGCTGTGCATCACCCATGCGTTGTTCGTGCGCCAACCATGTGTCAGCCGTGCATTGGCAATACATCAACCAGTTCTCAGCTGTGCATCAGCCATGCTTCAGTATACATTGGCAATGCATTAGCCATGGCGGTGTGAGACATGCATCGTCCATGTGTTAACCATGCGTTGATCATTTGTGTCAACTAAATGTCAGCTGTGCATCAGCCATGTATTGGCCAGACTGTGCATCTGCCGTCAATAGGCTGACACGGCACGGACGTTACACCATATAGAAGATGTCCAACAAATCATGACGAATCCCATGACATTCTTATAAATAAATTCATGTAAGCAAGATTATGCATTTGTTGTGCCGGTTGGAGTTTGATTTGGTTTATTTCAATTAAATTATATTAGTCATTATAATGCGACAAACCGAAGCAAGAGGCTTACAAAGTAACGGCCCGGTGAATTACATTTACAAGAAGGACCAGATGAAGAATCGAATAAAGATTGAACAGTTTAAGAAAGAGATTGACATTGATTGACATTATTAATCAGTGTTGACAACCCTGTTCAACGGTTTAACTATACACTGACTGTATATTAATGAAGCATTATGTTAACATTTATTTTAAATTAAAAACGTGTATAAAAACGTCTGTAATAACCGATTTATTTTAGAAGCCTATTAACCAATAATTGTTTCAGTTTTATTTCTCGTTATTGCTTGACAACTATAGAATACTCGTTTAGTTCCCTGTCTTATTATCACGTTTCATTTAGATGGGTGACCACAAACGACTCGCTGGCAGTCGAGGAGCCTTGCTTCTTCTGCGATCGCTGTTTCAAATCCTTGCACTATTCCGCCGATGGACGGAAACTAACCAGCTTCGAGGCCTACCCATATATGGGAGATTTCTCCTGGTGAGAGTGGTGTGACGTGTTGTTGCTATGGCAACAAGTGCATAGTAGCCGGTCCCTTGGAGTTGAGAACTGCCTGTCTATGAGTTACTGTTTCACCCGTCATGAAGCTGAATTTATGGTTTTAGGGTAAGCACATAATTGTCCTGTGGCGCGGCCTGAAGAATGCATTTGTCCAACCTATAACTGCAACACAAAATAACGACAGTTGAACGGAAGCTACCGCATGGTCTCGTGTGTTTTGACAAACGTTCAAGAGAAATTCCAGGGCAACCTATGCACGTAGCGCATTAGTAGGGAGTGTTTTGGTTCATCAAAAGTCGGATGGGAGAACGTTAACCCACAGTGGACGAGTTTTGGGGTTCTTTGCCAAAATTACCAGTTGTGCTGATAATCAGTAATTTTGTAAATAGAATGGAATGGAAACTGGGTAGTGCCTTGGACTTTAAGGGTAAAACGCAAATGAATATTGGGAGGTTTATAGATTCCGCCGCGACTTTTCTCTGTGTTTTGTTCCCGAAGGCCCTAAGCATACCCGCAGTCAGCATTTCTAAGGCAGCCATTGTGGGGAAAAAGTCTGTTAGAGGCCTCATTAACACAAAGAGGAGACAGACAGATACATGATAGTGTAGAGAAGAGAAGAGAAGAGCAGAGAAGAGAAGAGAAGAGAAGAGAAGAGAAGAGAAGAGAAGAGAAGAGAAGAGAAGAGAAGAGAAGAGAAGAGAAGAGAAGTGAAGAGAAGAGAAGAGAAGAGAAGAGAAGAGAAGAGAAGAGCTAAACATAGATTATGCGTATTGCAACTATAAAATGCATTCAAAATACCTAACAGCTCCACCAACCCAGCAGAAGATGAAGAAACCAACCAGAAATCCATACACTCTTAGAGCGGTCTTGGCCTCCCTTGCCTGCTTTTGGAAATGTACTGTAATTCCTTGGTCGCCATGGTTACGTAGCATGTTATTTTGCTTACGAATGACAAGATAGATCCGTGCATAGGCAAGCGCCATTACGATACAGGGAACAACTTGTAACACGGTCACTTCCAGGACGGCCATGATTTGGGTAACTTTCGGCCAATCTGCCCAGGCATACGGTATCGTTGCCAAAAAGGTTGGGAAACCCCAGGCTACCACGATCATTACTAATCTCCATTTCGGCTTCTTCATGTAAACGTACTTATGCGGGTGGACTACTGCAATGTATCGATCCACTGTTAGGGCACATAGGTTTGTTATGGACACGTAGAAGACGTAATTTCTAGGCCCTGAAACATTACCACACGGGTAATCAAGGTGAGAGCAGAAGAGGGATAACATAGTGGTGACAAAACCAACCATGAAATCAGCCACGGCCAAAGACAACGTCAGCCAGTTCGTTGTGTTATGGAGGCATTTCCGTGCTGCTATCAGGTATATGATCAAGCCGTTACTAAGTAGGTTGACAGAATTAACAGCAACTGAAAAGCAAAGCAGTGTTTAGCCGTATGATACAAGTAAGAATGTAGCGTAAGTAAGTAAGCAAGTAAGTAAATAAGTAAGTAAGTAAATAAGTAAGTGAGTAAGCAAGTAAGTAAGTAAATAAGTAAGTAAGTAAATAAGTACGTGAGTGAGTGAGTGAGTAAGTAAGTAAGTAAGTAAATAAGTAAGTGAGTGAGTGAGTAAGTAAGTGAGTAAGTAAGTAAGTAAGTGAGTAAGTATGTAAGTATGTAAGTAAGTGAGTGAGTGAGTGAGTGAGTAAGTAAGTAAGTAAGTAAGTAAGTAAGTAAGTAAGTATGTAAGTAAGTAAGTGAGTAAGTACAACACATGCATGTAAACACGTAAGGAAGAAAGGCAGCAAATTGACGTACGTAGTTAGATACACATTTGAACCGGATAAATTACCTTTTGAGTAAAACAAATCCATGGTAGCTGATGTTGTTGGGAACAATTCTCAGCTTGGCGGAAGAACGTCTATCGGAAAACAGATAATACTGTTAGCACACACAATTTGTAACGTGATTGATTGCTGATATAGCATACTAGTAACAATTAGATAGTCCACGAAATGCAGAAACTGTATATATAGTTTTCTCTCCCCTAATAAATAATGGAGCGGAGCTCAAAGTTACCAAAAATACTGTAGTTGATTTCAAACGTCTATACCTTATGTATATGTATATGTATTAGTATATGTAGAGGTTTATATCTTCTATTTATAGCATTTTGTCTAACTGTCCCGCCATATTGTATGTTTCCATACAGAAGATTACAAAACTACCAAATTACCTAAAAACCACAAAACTACAAACCAATTACCACAACGGATACAGGTCACATAATACAAATAACCCATACAGGACCCACAAATGACTCCTACAGGACCATTTTGGAACTCCTTCCAGCTCCTTCCAAAGGAAGATTAGCAAACAAATAGGAGTACGTTGTGTTTAAATATTTCATTTCTAAGAAGACGTGTTGCTACACATATATGCAAGGTTCTTCTTCTCCTAAACAAGTTTACCAAAGGTAATTGCTGCAAGGCTTGCATTAACCGCAATGCTAATTGTATTGCTTAGTTCTGTAGCCCTAGTGACATGAAACAAATTGGTATTGCAAACCATTGTCTTGATTCGAATACAAAATAACTGTTCTGTGCATGCACTCCTTGTGGATCAGTCTGACGGATGACACAGAGACGAAAAGCCTGTGAACTGGTCCCGTTTTGATCACCTAAATAAACAGAGTACGCAAATCAAGTAAAACCGGTTCAACCAGTTATTCAATTGAGATTGGAGCCTCATGAGATTTCGCCAGGTGTTATGTAAATAACGTGCGCACCAAACTGTAAATAAAATTGCCCACGAATTGCCTACGAAAAAAGGGGGTCCAACGGCGCAACATATATATATACTACTACTTCCTACTTGGCCGTCTAGTAGAGTCCAATTAGATTTCTGCCTTCTTTATCATTTTAAATGCTTTTATCTTAAGCTTGCCTAGAAATATTTTTGTCCTCTAGCAGAAATAAAGGAAATTGTTCCGTTATTAACTTCAGAAAAGATCACATCTCGATAGTTGGTTTGATCATACAGGCTGATGAAAACCTTTGTACCTCACCAACTGGTTCTGATCTTCGTTTTACCACTGACCGATATTAGACTACAATTGAAGGAAACCTTAGATCTTACCAGCTCTCATCAACTCTAATCTTCAATTTTATCGGGCATACGATAGACAACAACAACAACAACTATAACTGAATGTTTAGTACAGGCCACCTGTAATAACCATAAGGGCTAATCAGGACAGGTGGCCTTTACATAAGAATATTGAAAAGGAGGTCAGAATTTTGATTTAGAAGAATCGGACGGGACAAAACGTTTGAATCCTATCATAAAATACTCATCGACTCTGATCTTCCTTATGTATGCATCGGGCAGATAACAGAAGACCAAAACGAATACAACCTTCGAACCTTACCATTCAAGTCTGATCGACTCTGATTATCGTTTCAAGAGGTAGATAGACAACTAGAATTGAAGATTACTTGTCAACCTTACAGCATCAAACTCTCGTTTACTCTGCTTTTCGTTTGATTGAAGCAATGAAATAGGACTATTATTAAAGAAAATATTTCAACCTTACCAGTCGACTCTCATCGATTATGCTCTTCTTAGGAAGAGGTCGATGATAAAAAACTAGAATTGAAGAAACCTTTCATCCGACTAATCAATTCCGATTCCAATGATTGTGACTACAATCTCAGGAAAACTTTGAACCTTACCATATAACTCTGTTTGACTCTTTGACTCTGATCTTTCCTTGATCGGACCGATGATGGAAGAGTAGAATTGGAGAAAACCTTTGAGTCTTATCAATCGGCTCTCATCTACCCCGATCTACGTTTCACACGGCTGGTGATAGAAGACTAGGATTGAGGACAACCTTTGAATCGGCTTATAAATTAACTCTGATCAATGCTCATTTTCCTTTGATCATGTAGGGAACTGTATTTACCTTTACACTTTAACGCGCAACTCTCAGAGCAATTGTTCTTCGTTACACTTGCTCAATGATAAAATACAATAATTATTATCTCAACTATTATCAACGCTTGCTCTCGTTTTAACAGTTCGATGATATTATACAACATTAAACCTTGCTACTAAAATCTTCGTGTGAATTCTCTGCCTCGAGTTGAGCGGGCGGATGATGCTGCAGTGAGAATGGGATCTGCACCAATGTTAGTTCTCATCACACAGCTGTAAGCGACTATCATCTTTGGTTGAAGGAGGTGATGAACGTCGAATAGAATTGAAAATAGTCTCTTTCTCTTGTCACAAATCTCATGTCGACCCTTATGTTTCTCTGATAATGTAACACTTTTTGATTTAAAGACTTAAAACAAACTAGTGACTATGGAATCGTAAATTAGTTGCAGGTAGAAATTAAACAGTGCATATAATTTGACATAATGATGAAGAGTAAATGTTACAATTTCTCCATATGTTCTTTTTAAGAGTAGTATATATCTAAGTAGCAGCTAAATGTAAATGTAATATAAATGCTTCTCTTCCATTAGCTAGTTTTTGGTCTTTCTTAGATTTACCTTTGTACTATATATAGAAGTGTTATAGGAGTAACTTACATTTTATCGTACAGACTTTGAGCTTGCTTCACTTCTAACTTAGGTGATGCTGCTCGAATCAGCGGTTCTTGTTATTACTTTATTTTGTGAGGCACTTGACCTAAGTATTTAGTCCTCTGAACGTCATTAGAAACCTCTTAAATTGCTCACAAAAATAGGAATATTGTGTTTATTGTGACATAATGATTCTGAAGTTCCTATACTTTGAAACAATGCTTCACCACCTGTCAAACATGTCCAATTTGTTGACAATTAATAAGCGGCCGTACATCTATACGCTAAGTGTTCAAGGCAGTATGACTAACATGTTTTATATGTGTTAGCTTGACTTCAGTCGCCAATTTTGCTTTTCAGTGAGAAAGACAATATTTCACGCTGCGAAGAAGTACTAGCGTCTGAGGTTGGGCCAGCGTTTGGACACCTAAACAATATATCATTCTGACGCTCTTATTTGCTGTGCCCCAATTAAAATCAAAACCGTTGAAAAGTATGGCACTTAAATAAAATTATTTATTATTTTTTTAAAGAGCCCAAAAATGCTCGCTTAAAGCCTTGAGAACTACTAAAATGTCAGTACCTTAGTAAAACAGTTTCCATTGTAACTAATAAAACGCTATTTCTGGAACTATTTGTGTTTCTATTCACCTGACATAAATTGGCAAAAACTTTATTTGACTGAAATAATATATTCAAAAGAGTACCGCTGTTGCAACAATGCCACTGGGATTGAAATAAAGAATTTGATAACGTAAATGTTACAAAGTGACCGTCTATGTGCAAAGTAGTGCCGTAGCCATTTTTCCATTGCGAAAATATATAATTAGATAGTGTCATAAGAACATAAGTGCCATAAATCTACACAAGTAGTGTCCTTTCAAATGAACCGAAGCAAGGAGGTGTGTAATCGCTTATACATAAGTATATGAAGTTCTTTATATTAGTTATTTATATTAGAACCCGCCAATACTTTCAAACAGAATCATAATTATCAAATGTTTAATAAAAAAAATTCCCACGAGACATCTCCCCGCGAAAACTACCTACCATAAACGTTAAATGTACAGCCGCCATCTTTTTAGCTGTGTCTTTCGCAATTCAGCCCAATGGGCTGCAATGATTGACAACAAGCCCAACACACTACACTATCTACCAAAACATTCTTTAAATAGCACTTGGTTTACTTCCTAATAAATATTTCTCAAAAATATCTCCAAAAGATTGCAATATTGTGATTATAACAATTGTTGGATTAATGGATGTTAAATTTCCAAAATGCTGTGAACAATTATTTCAATGCTGTAACACAAGCTGATACTAATTATTCACCGTACAAACCATTTTGTAATTACCAATACTAGACATTGGATAGATATTGGAGCAACTAGTTGATGATTGATGTAGGCACGCCGTTTTTCTTATATTTAACACCGCAGTATCCTGAACTCCTGCATCGTAGATTTGGAACAATAGTCCAACACATGCTATTTTCGCATGAAATGTCTAATTAATAACAAATTGCCTTTAAGCGAAATTACAGCGCGTTTTTGTACTTACTTGTTAGAACCCAACACCTTTTATAAATTCTTGTAAATCTTTAGCTTTACGCTTTGGGCAAACAGACTGACAATTGGATACAAGTCAGTGTAAATTTTGAATCAATTTGAGTTCAATTTGCGTTCGGATGGTCACCAACTCGGACGGACATGAATCGACTTGTATCAAATTTGAACGTGCTCAAATTTAATGCAAGGTTTTCATTTCTTGGCCACCTAACGCAAGTCACAAATTTCTTGTTGGAATGGAGACGTACCAATAAATAGAATACTTGTATTTGTGAGCTAGAGATAAAGACCGACCAAAACAAAAAAGCTGCAGCTGTTTCTCGAACTTGTATTATTGATTTATGAACCAATTTGCAAGTCTGCTTGGGCACACGTACACCACAAGTGCTCTCAAATTTGGACGCAAGTATTGGCGGACTTGCATTGACTTCTGAGGTCATTTGCCAATGGCCAAGGCTCAAGAACCTTTCTAACTTACTATCTCTGAATTAACGATTACATTTTTCCGATTAGAACTGTAATAATGTTGTGTACTCCTTCTATGATTTCTATGCTGTAACAAAAGTCCACCTGTTTTCCGCTCTTACCGTAATTATCGGGGAATTCTCGTTTCTGTAATTGTCGTTTTTCACCCTTTATGGCCTCAAGTGCATCCTGTCGTAACATTCAAACATATATTAAAAATAAAAATGCCACACTGTTTCAAAAATATTTTGAGAAATGGTATAAAAATCTCATAAGAGTCCCAACATTTCGGCTGTTCTACATACTTCATCATGGGAAAGTTATTTGAAAAAACACGCAGCAAAGAAATAAAGTTTTGAAGCAATGTTTTTCTTAAAGTCAGATTTCTGACTTTGTTTCGCCTCCACTGCCTTTTGCTATTTTTTGATTCTTGTAACGAATTTTGTTACGTTTCCCCAACATAACATTTTACGCAGTTAGAAAAGCGAATAAAGTAAATTGAGTCTCGAACCTGATTCTTTGAAATAATTTTCATTTTTAGGTTAAGGAAACCTATTTCCAATCTTTGTGTGGGGTTTTAGGGCAGTTTTATCATCGAAATTACTGAGGATTCTATTTATCGTTTCAGAAGTTCTTGTGAGATACAAAAGCACGCTTTTGTCTCTGCGCTTGAAACTGGTTGGGTGAATGGCAATTTGATTTTTGAAGCATAAAAAATAGTGAGACTGCTTTAGGGGGCCGTTGGCTTGTAAGGCTGCGGTGAGGTAGCGTGTCGCATTCGGAACTAGAAGCTTGATAGGAGTGCTGAATGGTTCTTCAAAATTTTTGGTTCTCGAAATGCTTGCAAAATGTTGGAGGGTGCTCGCTTGCTCGAATACGCTAATTTTTCGTAATTCAGTGCTCGCTTGCTCGTGCTCGCAAAAATAATGATTTTCTCGCATGCTCGCAAATGCTCGCGAAGACCATTCGATACCCCTCTTGATCTGTCAGTGATTTGAAAACAGCTCGCTTGTACATCGAGTCCAAGGACAACTATCGCTCCGTGTGAGTGAGCTTTTGGTAAACGATTGTAATTTTTATTTTTTATTTTATTTTTTTTTATAAATTTTAAACATGTATTTTCTTGATTTCTTTTTTGTAGTTGATTGGCCGTTTTCTTGGTGGGCCGTTCTGTTAACAGCAGATTTCTGATCAGATTCATGTTCAGTAGTGAACTGGATGGAATTGGTTCGATAGAATTAAAATGCTCTTGGAAGGAATCTATGTCCGTTGAGTTCGTGGCAGAGCTCCGTCCAACATTGAGATCGAGGTTTAAATAACTTCCTTTCACGAATGCTGCAGAGCAGCCGAAATATTCTGACTTTTATGAAATTTGTATTCCTTGTATTAATACATTTTATTAATGCAACTAGCTGGTGATTGGAACACCTTTAGCATTCAAATTAACGTATTGTTTCAATTATTATTTTTGGGATGTAAACTAAAGTGTAAAAACATGCTACCGTTAGCGCCACGTTAATTTTACGATAATTTGACGTGGTTCCCAAACCACACATGCAGTACAATGTTTTGAAAATTTGATACAGATTTTTATAGTGTTTTCACATTAAATTTAGTAGGTCTCAATAATCCCGGCATTAATCTCCAACATAAGGAATTTTCGCACGAAATGTATATTCAATATTGAGTGGAGTTTACATCGTTTTTATGGTTACGTTGTCGTAATCATGGCCTTTTATAGATCTTTTTATGTTGCTCACTTGTAGAAACCTAGATATGTAGCAATTATTCAACGAACGTGTGTATCCAAGTTTGGGTGGAATAATTATCTTATTAAATACTAAGTCAAAATATACTTTGTCTTTTTAAGTTTGGATAAACCGAACGGAAATTAAAGCAAACCAGGGCGATTTTGAACTTACTTCTGTTTTAAGAAACACCTGTTTTGCTTTGGAAACAGCTGTTTTTCCATATAAGGTCAAACCTCATAACCAGGTTTTATGAGCCAATCAAATTGCTTGAAATTCAACAACCATTGTGTCGTATTTTAAAATAATTTTGTATATTCTTGCAAACGTTTAACCTTAAGCCTTCACCAAATGGACTCCCTTTTCGATGCAAATCAATCCAAATTTTGAACGTGCGATCAACTTGCGTTTCGGCTGGCCACTTAAATGGACTCGCATCAACTTTGAATGTCTCAAATTGTAATAGCGCAAGTTGATGCAATTGTTCTTTCATCGTTTAGTCAACCAACGCAAGTTAATGCAAGTCGCAAGTTTTATGTTGTTATGGAGGCCTATACCAGGCAACGAAATCCTTGTATTTCTGAGGTGTAAACTAAGGACAATTAGAAACAGCGAAGATATTTCTCCAACCTCTGTTGACTTGCAAAGCACCATGCGAGTCCGTGCGGGCGTTTGGCCACACAACGCATGTTCTATGGAGTTTGACACAAGCCCGTGGATATTATATTAAAACTTGTTTTTAAAACTGTTGACTTGCAGAGACTTGCGAAACATTGAGCCTGAGTGAAACTTTACTGGTTCTTAATAAAAAAAAAGTGTATCTGTGCATGCATTAACTTTTACCTCTTTTTCAACGAGAATGTATTATAACACAAGCTTAAACTAGTTATTGACCATACAAACCGTTTCTGGCTATGAATTTTCGCTTCAAATACTTGACATTTGAGATACGTTGGAGCAACTGGTTGATGATTGAAGTTAGCACGGCAACATAGTATCCATTATGGCTCTGCGGTTGTTGACAGTATATATAGCTTGTTCACAATTTGATGTCTTCAGAAATTCCAGCCTCAAGCTGAGAATGATACTTTAATCTTCAACACATGGTACTTTCGCATGAAACATGTGAAATGTATAATTACTCGGGTAACTGAAAGCGAGCCGAGTTTAGTTTTCGCCTTCGTTTATTATTACTATCATTATTATTATTATTATTATTATTTTTTGTGTGTTCCGCGACGTTTCTGACTTCCGGAAATATACACGTCACATCCGCCCGGTTCATACGGGAATTTTGCAAGAGGCAGATGCTGGAATCGCCATTTTGTTTTGATATACGAAGAGGAAATCAGCTTGTAGTTGACGGGGCAAGCGTGTTTAAATAAAGCTATACTACTACTACTACTACT
>JANVCH010108183.1:0-13934 GCA_025505405.1 Epizoanthus rinbou | reverse complement strand
ATACAAGCCAATCATATAACTACTTCGCTTAATATGTAATTGAAGTTACCTAGAGTACAAAGTTAAACAACGCTATTTACTATATAATACAAGCCAAGCATACAACTACTTCGCTTAATATGTAATTGAAGTTACCTAGAGTACAAAGTTAAACAGCACTAGTTACTATATAATACAAGCCAATCATACAACTACTTCGCTTAATATGTAATTGAAGTTACCTAGAGTACAAAGCTAAACAGCACTAGTTCTATATAATACAAGCCAATCATATAACTACTTCGCTTAATATGTAATTGAAGTTACCTAGAGTACAAAGTTAAACAACGCTATTCACTATATAATACACGCCAAGCATACAACTATACTTCGCTTAATATGTAATCGAAGTTACCTAGAGTACAAAGCTAAACAGCACTAGTTACTATATACAACAAGCCAATCATAAAACTACTTCGCTTAATACGTAATTGAAGTTACCTAGAGCACAAAGGTAAACAACGCTATTTACTATATAATACAAGCCAATGATACAACTACTTCGCTTAATACGTAATTAAAGTTACCTAGAGCACAAAGTTAAACAACACTAGTTACTATATAATACAAGCCAATGATACAACTATTATGCTGAGCACGTTGTGGTGCCAAAGTAAGTCACGCAACACTTCTAACAACATTCCGAATCGTGAAAAAGTTACGAAGAGGCCTTAAGGGCAACACAACAGCCATTAGGTTAATGGTTGTCGCTATGGGGTGCAAACAGAGCATTCATCAGCAATAATCTTGCGTTTCAATTCAATTCAATAACCCTAGAACGTTTGCAGATACGAGTGCTTCTTATGCGGGATTCTTGGCATCATATCAATGCTTTTTATCCAACATTACTGCAGTAGCTAACGATACTTTTCGAACCTGGATTCAGACCACAGGGAAATATACAATTCCTCTAAGCTATTTTTTAAACATTAGTTTATCGTTGGTAGAGGCTCACATTAACTACAGCAACAGAACCTTAACTGAACTTGTGGCTAACGCGAGGAAGGAGAATACGTGACCCATCCCCTTGTCTCTTTACAACTGGTACGGTCAGAACGACGTCACGAAACTTCTCCTGGTCCAAGCGAATGTGCTGTGTCACGTAGTCCATCACATCATCAAGGTCGAACCCGCCTTGATATGCTGCGGTCTCCCTGTGATCTTGGCACTTCTCACAGGGCTCCTTTGCTTTGTTCAGCACTGGCTCACCTTCATCATTAGGAGTGATCTGGAAGCACCTCTCAGCTCCCTCCAAACCATTTATCAGCAACTTCACAAAGATGCTGTTCTGGACTGCACACTCACCCTTTCCATCTTGCGATAATTCTTTTCTCTTCCTACCACCACAGCACCAGGTAATGACTGTTCGTGTAGCTGGCCGATCTGCCATGCTAGGCCCAGTTGGTGCTAACGATGTGGCTATAGTTGGGCTTGTGAAAATCCGATTCACTGTGTGCTTTAGAAATTCCGTCATCGTGCCCTTAGATGGGGGTGGGCTGTCTGATTCAGCACAGGATCCATCCACTATTACAATGGTAATATCTGCCTCCATTTCATTCAACATTTCTAGAAAACGATCTCCAGAAAGAGTTTCTCCACCGTACCCTGCAATGAATTCTCCTTTTTCATTGACGTGAGATGATACCAACGCGACCAAAGTAGACTTCAACTTTTTCTTCTTACACTCTTTAAATTCTTTTTTGAATCCGTCAAGTGCCAATTTAATTCTGTCAAGCAGTTTACTGTTATCATCTGGTACGATGCAAACGACATCTGTGTTTCTGTTAATTCAACAAGCAGAGAAACAAATATAAAATTTCTCTAAATTAATCCTAATTTTAACAGTTTGATATCAAGCATAGTTTCTTTACCAGGATCATTAGAGTTTGTAGTCTCAACAGTGGAAAACGACCTGCGTACTATGAACAGTTGTAGAGTGCCATGGTTGCCGCAATAATTGTATTAAACAGACAAAGCTATGACTGTTACACACAATACACACAAAAATGCCCTTTCAAAATAATTTTCTAAATGTCATTCCGCTTCCAGCTCCAACTACATTTTCAGTATCAGTACGTACAAGTTTCACTATCAGTACGTACAAGTTTCACTATCAGTACGTACACGTTTCACTATCAGTACGTACACGTTTCACTATCAGTACGTACACGTTTCACTATCAGTACGTACATGTTTCACTATCAGTACGTACACGTTTCACTATCAGTACGTACACGTTTCACTATCAGTACGTACACGTTTCACTAACAGTACGTACACGTTTCACTATCAGTACGTAGACGTTTCACTAACAGTACGTACACGTTTCACTATCAGTACGTAGACGTTTCACTAACAGTACGTACATGTTTCACTATCAGTACGTACATGGTTCAGTATGGACATGTACGTGTACGTGTATATTATTAACCACTTACACTAATGCACCATTGCAGATCTGCTGTTCTCAGAAATGTTTACCATACACCACATAACATTCAGTTGAAAACATCCAATAACCAGCGGGTTTTATTATTCTAGAAAGTAGACATTACTCACTGTAATCCAACATGTAACTGGAATGCGTCAGCAACAGTCCTGACATCCTTTTCGAATGATTCAGCATGAATGTCAGCCTCTGATTTAGGAGCTCCAGCTACACAAAGCAGCCTCGTATACTTTGCTGAAAACCAATTTAGTGAAGATTGGGATGAAACAAAATAACAATTCTTAGACTATCGCCAATTCCTGTCAAATAGCAACCTTTACTAAGTTAATCACCAAAAGCCTTTTTATTTATTACGAGTTATATCCAAACTCTTACTCCAGCTAATAAAACACAGTTCGCGTAATAATGTTGGACCTCTGTATATCTACATGCGAGTATACTAGACATATTACAATCATATTCAACAAGCCTTCAGGCTAAGAATGTGCATCGTAGGCTTTATATATATCTTACAGGGTTGCCACCCTTAACTGAACATGAAATCAAGGACTTTCAAGGACGTTCAAGGGCCATTCCCAGCAAATCCAAGGACCTTGTGCGGCAACTCAAACTTGAAGGTTTTCAACCTGATTGCTGAGTGATCAAAACATACAGCCAATTGCAAATTCTGTAAGAAACAAATTTGCTTTGGAAGTGCAGGTCAGGTTAAATCAAAGGTTTTAACATAGTCCAAGATTCTCAAGGAACTCTGATCTTATTACTTATTAGTGAAATGATGAACTGAAGACCCATGTTAAGCACAAGCATTAACACACCGAAGAGTTTATTCAGAATTTAGATTCTTCTCAGCTACCACATTTACGAAGCCATTAAAGGGTTATGAATATGACTTGAGACAGTATGTGTTGATACTTGGAAACCTAGTTCATTACGTTCCAAGAAAAATCAGATCAGCAGGCTGTTGATACACTCACTGGTACTTTGTGTACATTCGATCAGTGGACGACTATGTGCTGTTCACGTGTATACACGGCAGATGCAGTTTCAAAATCATGGACCAACAAAAATCTCAGCTAACTCACAAAGTACAAAAAGGTACAATTCTGGTAAACAGACACAGCGTGTGATCAGATAGGAACACCTGCGATCTGGAGAGGAAGATCGATTTACTTGAATTTTCATTATTTTCTTCACTGTTGCAGTTTCTACTCCAGCCTCCGTATTTCATGCCATATTGTGATACATGTGGCAATTGATCGCGTTTGACCCAGTTTACCGTGCTTCACACGCCACACAAGACCCAATGAGCGCGTTTCATCGCCCATTTAATTTCTGTTACTTTCCATCGCCCTGGTGATACACCAGAGAAGTGGCTGTGCAGGTAATAATAATATTTTATTAGGTAGCTCTCTCACTATAAAAGTGATTTTCAGAAAGGACCTATTAATGCAGATTATAAAAGTATAAAACAATTTAAAATACATTACAATAATTATCTATTACATAAAATGAATTTACTAAGGCTATAATCTAAAAATTACATAAAAAATTACGCATTTTCAATTTAAAAACCTCAGCCTTGGTGGCACTTCTAATATCCTTATTCAAATAGTTCCAGTCCTTAACGGCATGATAGGACAGCCTCTGTTTTCCCCAGTTGCTCTTTACTCGTGGGAGACGAATCATGTCCTTGTTTCTGGTGTTGTAGCCATGAACGTCTCCGTGTGTTAGAAGCTCCATGGAGTGGCACGAGAGACCATTCAGGCATTTATAGACATACAAGCAGCGATGGTAAAGTCTGCTTCTTTTCATCTAATGGAAAGTATTTAATGGCACTTTACAATAATTCTGATATCTGCAACTCTCAGGATTTTCAACTTATTTCTACTTTGCAAACGGAAATCGTTGATGCAGTTATGTCTCTTTCTTCTGATGGACAGAATGTACTTATCTGCTTTACTGCGGGGATGAAACAGATTGTGCAGATATGGAACAAAGGAAAACTAGTAAGTTGCATATCTGCATCAGAGCAACCACGATTGCTTAATGTTGAATGTGGCTGTTTTGTACCGAAACGTGAAAATCTGGTTGTTCTTTGCGGAGAATATCAAATTCAAATTTGGGACTACCGCAAAGTGAGCTGTTTGCAAAGCCATCGTATTCATGGTGGCAATACCAAAGTGAAATGCACCTTCTGCACATGTTCAGCGAATAGTAGGCTTGTAGCTTGCTGTGTCGGGGACAGAGTGGAACTATTTTCTCTTCATACCAGCGAAACTCAAACTGGAGAGGAGGTAGCACAGCTAGTAGGACGCTGTGAGTGTGTCAAATGGTGCCATTTTATAAAGGGCAGCCGTTACCTTGTGACATATGGAGTGGATGGCTACATTTTCTTGTGGGATTTGAACAAACGTATCCCCAGTGGATTCATCTCTCCCGCATTAGATATTGAAGAAATCGTTGCGATGGCGGTGTCTCCTAACGAGGACTTTCTAGTGTGTGTACTGTCAACTGGACGGCTGGTAGAGATCAAACTACAAGAGCTCCATGCCCAAGAACAGTCCAGCGTGGCACTGCTGGACACCTTATCTCCAGTTCCAATGGAGAGCCTTCCCCCCTCAGAACCACAGCCATTTCCTCCCCTGAGTTTACCCCTTTCCACTGGAATCGTTCATGAGTACCACGACGATAAAACAGACGACTGTAGCTACGGAGTGTGGGAAGAGTACCTGGACTATGCTGTTGATTCAGACCAGGAGGACAGCAATTCCTCCTTGTGCAGTGAGGAGGACGCTGGCGAATGTTCATAACAGCCGAAAGGAAGTTCAGTCACCAGCCCAGTTGGTTAATTTGCCATTTTGCAAGCTCGAGCTAAATCGCCTTTTGAAATAATATCATCTCTTTCAAGCTTTGTCGTGTAAGATATTCCTTATATATGTTATTATATATTTAGTCCCTTTTTGTAATCAATGTACACAAGACCTGCCAAATAAATAATGCCTTTCATTTCGTGCTGTGTTGCTGTTACTACATTCAAGGTACAGTGGACCTGTGGAACGCGTCAACAATTGTCCCGGTCCCAGTACATAGCTACTGGTATGTTTAGTTTGCATCCCTACGAAAATACATGTACTGCCGTGCATGCCACACTCACACTCACACTCACACTCACACTCACACTCACACTCACACTCACACTCACACTCACTCACACTCACACACAAACTCACATACACCCCCGTACACTAGCACAACTGGTACACACACGTACACGTGGACATGATTATGTTGCATCCCACAAGCACAAGCACGTTACAAGCATGTACACAATATTTGGTGTGATCTGCCGAAAGCAGCAGTACAATGTCCTTCTTTCCCTCGACTCCCATCTACATTGCTCGTTGGTTACCTGGTTAACTGTCTCTATGCAGATATTTAGTCGTGCTGCAAACATTTGTTCGAGAAGATGAAATATATCTACGATCTAACACGTAATGTTTGTTTTATTTTCATTACACGGACGTCAAATGCAGGTTTCGTGGGAAATAGAGCACTTTTAAAAGAGTCGTTTTAGTCAAACATACGCGGCTCAAATGTCCAAACCCATTTTTTACTACCATAATGCTTTCTGTTTTGGGAGTAATATAATGAGAAATGGTACACACTCGGTTTTCCCTGGAACGATCATAACAATCCGAAAAGGGCAACCATCCCCCTAAACCAGGATGCATTATGGTTAGTGCAAAAATGGATAATGTCACTCCAGCGAGTGGAATATTGATTCAACAAATACTACGGCTCTTTTAGTTTGTAGATACTAATGGACTTTTTATCATATTGTTTTTATGTAACCAGTGTAAGGCAATTACTATTGTCATTGCAGTCGCTCTGAAATAAAAGCCACTATATATTCTATATGGAAACATTGATTCCTGTAAATCTATTGATAAACGAAGCGAGGTTATATATAGTAACAATAATATGTCTTTATAATAATAATAATAATCACACATTCTCGCAATTACAATGTATTACATATTTTACAAAGGATTAGAGTTTATACAGTTTAACGAGTCATTTCTTGGGCTAACAGAGGATTTACAAATGGAGCAAAATTACAAGTGATAAAATTATGATATTAAGTTAATTATCATACGTTAATTATTATAGTTTATACTTGTGTCAATTAGTTGCCAATTTATATATACACGTTCCTATATATTTAAATACTTGCATCTTTTTTGGATATTCAAAGATGTAAATAACAATATTAGTTGCTAGCCACCAATAAATATAATATTATAGTTGTTGTGGTCACAGTTGTTATTAGATAATTTCATCAGTGGGTTTCAAGCACCAAGGACTAGAAAAACTGCTTGCGCTTTTCTTGTAGGAAGTGTTGGGAACCCCACGACGCAGACATAGCTTTGCTACGGTGGCTTTTCTGACTAACAGAGATTTCCTGGAAAGTGGAAAGAAAATAGTGCACTTAATAATTTAACGTTTTTCACTTTCTGATGAAAAATAACTTAAAATGTTTAGGGATCGCAATTTCATTAATTTTGATCATGAATTTTTTTTTAATCGTAAGCCTTTATTGTCCGAGCTGATACATTATGGAATCTCTGGCTTAAACCTGGAATGGTTTCGTTCATACCTTATTGATAGACGGAACTGAACCAGCAATGCTCTGTTAATGGCCATATGTCCAAAAAGGGAAGTTCGTTGTGGTAACCCCCCGGGGGTGTCCCTCAGGGCTCCATTTTGGGCCCTATCTTGTTCTTACTCTGTATGAACGATCCTCTTCTTCCGTACCGCGCATATACCTTGATATACGCAGGCAATACTAAACATGTTTGCATCATCGTATGGCTCTGGGACCGGTTGTTCAGATATTGAATTGGGTTCGGTTATTCAGAGAGAGAATAGCGATATCCAGCGGATAAATCCTTATCCAGTGTATAAGATAGGTTAAATAGTTAGCCCTTATCCGCTAGTTAAGGATTTATCGGATGAGTAGCGCTATCCACTCTTTAAACAACCGGGGCCGGTGAACTCGTCGAAAATGTAAATTGTGATCTTGTCAATCTCGGTGATTGGGTCGCCGTGAATAACTACAGTCACATTTAGCTAAAACAAAATTCATATTTATTGGGTCTGGACAAAATCTCAAAACCAAACGGCTGTAATGATCCTGTAGTTTCTATCGATAATGTGAATCAGTCTTCAAAGTTCATCAGTTTGAATGGTTACACTTTGTGTTGCAGTCCTAGAAGTATAACATCTTACTCAACTTAAGCGACACTCGCAGCTCAAAGGGTTTTAAAATTGAATAACAATAATAATTGGATGTACTCTTTATATAGTAAATAGTGTAATTCATAAATGAAAACATTTTGAAAAATAAACTGATTTTGCATTATTTACTTGTCCGGTTGAAGGTAATTTCGCCGACATTCCTGTGCCCAGTTCCCCCTACCCTGGCTGGAACCGAAGGGTTCCGGAAATTCGAAATCCTCCAACTTTCGGAGATTACGTATTAGCGCAGAATACTTCTATATTTGAGTACTGGTCTTTGTTGGTATTTGTAAAATGACGACAAAACACCAAACATATATTCGGCTGAGAGTGACAGTGTGTTTGTTTTGATATTGGACTAGTTCACACTACGCATGCTTCAAAAAGCCAGCGACGTTACAGAACGTGCTCTCTGGGTAAAATGAATAATGCGCCAACGGCAGCCAGGCGTGCAGTCTTGTTGCCAGAGCCCGCGATCTTTTAGACCTTCGTTACTCGCAGGCGTAAAAAACGCGGGTTCTGGAATCGAGATTGGCGTATCGCGGAGTTCCTCAGTGCG
This sequence comes from Epizoanthus rinbou, assembly GCA_025505405.1. NCBI lineage: Eukaryota > Metazoa > Cnidaria > Anthozoa > Zoantharia > Epizoanthidae > Epizoanthus > Epizoanthus rinbou. The sequence goes on along the minus strand of JANVCH010108183.1, from coordinate 5,589 downwards.
CAGCCGCTGACCTGTAGATGTTTAACCCTTCGCAGGTGAAAACGAACGGGATCGCTGGGTACGCGATTGCATCATCAACAACAGCTCTAATCAAAGTACGCATGCGCGATCAGTTCAGCAGCCTCTGAATTGCCGTAAATAATTGCAAGTTCCAGTGGTGATCGTCCGTCACGGTCGAGCGCCCGCACATCGCCTTTATTCCTGATGAGCCTTTTCACAATGTCGGCTGAGCCCGACATGGCAGCCATGTGCATGGGCGATTGGTACTCCAGATCAACAACGTCTATCTCGCTGTAGTGATCGATTAGAAGCTTTGCTATGTCTTCTCTACCGGCAGCCGCTGCTCTGTGTAACGGCGTCCTATTATTGCTGTCCACAGCATTGACACTGCAACCATTTTGAACAAGAAGCTCTGAAGTATCGAAGCTCCACCGACATTTTGTACATCTTTCTCGCTGATTACAGTTGATAGACGCGAACATATGAAGTGGTGTACAATCTTCATTGTTCACCGCCCTGATATCTGCGCCTTTCCGAACTAGCAAACGGACGGTGAATATTTCAGTTATAGTCGTTGCCGCTAGATGTAGCGGCGCATTGCCGTCAGTGTCGGCAGATTTGGTGTCACTACCGTGATCGAGCAGCAACTCAACAACGTTGAACTTCCACATACACTTCCGACAGCCATGTGTGCAGTCGCATTGTGCCGCAATCGCCATGTGCAGCGGCATGCGTCCGCGCTTGTTAACAGCATGGACACTAGCATTGCTTTTCATTAGTAGGTCAGCGGTGTTAGTGTTGCGGAATGAGGCAGCCAAATGCAGTGGAGAGTCTCCGTCAGCGTTAACTGCGTTCACGTCTCCCCCCATGCGGATTAGCAAATCGGAAGTCATCCCATATCCTTTTAAACCCGCGGCGTAATGCAAAGGTGTGAATCCTTCAGAATTGGAAGCGGTAACATCGCTTCCATTTTTAATTAGCAATTCCAGCGCCTGCTCGTCCCTGGAGCCGTACTTTAAAGCCCGTAGTAGCGGAGTAAATCCTTCGTAGTCCACTGCATTGATTTCCGCTCCATATTCCAGTAACTGGATCATAAGTTTACTAGAACAGGACTCCGATGCTAAGTGAAGGGCCGAGCGCCCCTTGGCATCTCTTGCGTTCGGGTCGCTCCCATGCTGCAGCAAAACCTCGGCAATAATATGGCTTAATCGTTCTTCACAGAAAACATTCCTTAAATACCTGTAGACATTATGTAAGGGCGTAGATCCCTCGCTATCTAAGGCTTGTACGTCACTTCCGTTCTGGAGCAAAACACTGACAACATCGACATGTCCCTCACTGATTGCCGCTACCAAGGGCGTGTGGCCATTGTTGTCCCTACTCTCCATGCCACAGCCGCGAGCGACAAGAAGCTCGGCCATTTTCATGTAACCACGGTAACAGGTCACGTGCAGGGGCGTCTCTCCATCGCAGTTCTTCGCGTCAAGATTCGCGCCTCGGTGAATCAGAACTTTAGCCAGGCTCACCTTTCCGTTTCCAGCCGCGATGTGCAGGGGTGTCGAGGAGCTCTCGTTTGTCGCATTGACGTCACTCGAGTGATCTAACAATAATTGGACGATGTCATCACAGCAGTAAGAGACAGCAAGAAACAAGGGCGTGTCCCCTAACGCGTCTTGTGTGTGCACATCTGCGCCCTGCTCTATCAGAAGTGATGCGATGTCTTTGTAGCCTTCTTGCGCCGCAAAATGAAGTGGCGTCCTGTCGTTTCTATCACGTGCGTTAACTTCACTCCCATGGTCAATCATAAGGCTAGCCGTCACGAGCTGTCCAAACGATACGGCCAGATACAACGGGGTCTGGCCTTCAGAGTCCCTACAATGCAAACTCGCACCTTTATTAATCAAAAGCTGGGCGAGGTCTGCGTGCCCTTCTTGCGAGGCGTAGTGAAGAGGTGATCTCCCGAAACTATCCCGGTCGTTCACATCACTTCCGAACTGTATGAGTAACGCGGTCGTCTCAATACGGTTGAAGGTTGCAGCTAATGTGAGTGGTGTTCTACCGGAGGTTTTGGCGTCTAAATCAGCGCCGTACCTGACCAAGATGCGTGCTATATCAGCGTAACCTTCCTTAGCGGCGAAATGTAGAGCGGTGTGGTCAAGTCTGCCATGCGTGTTAACGTCAACGTTTCTCTGCAAAATGCTTTCCACGGTTTCCGTGTGGCCATTCTCGACAGCCAATATCAGAGGCGTGTCACCAACTGTATGACAGCTGGTGTGAATGTTACCACCATTGTCAGCCAATAAACTGACAATGATTGTGTGACCGTTCTGTGCTGCCAGGTGCAAAGCCGTCATTCCTCGCTCGTTGGTTTCCTCTAGAGTAATGCCGCTGTCTACAAGTAGTGCTGCAGTTCGGAGGCGTCCGTTACTTGCCGCGTAGTGCAGTGCCGTCATTCCAAATTTGTCCTTTACATCAAGTTCAGCTCCTCTCTCTATCAAGAGCGCAGGCACTGCGGTCGAGTTGCGCAAGGAAGCCAACATGAGGGGAGTGCTTGCATTGTCTTCAGTTACCTGGTCAGTAAAACACAGATATAAGCCACTTTCATAATCATGCGCAGAACGCACAAGCGGTTTGTTTGGCGGGCCACGAGTCTTGTAATCATGGTGGATTATATGAATGAGTGGAGAGTGGTTTAAAATATAATAGAAATAAATCAATTACAATACATTTTAAACAATATCTCCACTCATTCATGTCATTCATACAATCCACCATGTTTACAAGACGCGTGGTCCGCCAAACAAACCGCTTGTGCGTTCTGCGCATGATTGTGAAAGTGGCTTATTGAACGAATGAGTTCTAACCCTTTTGCAATGTCTTTCTCTCAACATTTGTTGAGCATTTCTAGTGCAACTGCAGGCGTGCAGCATCATCAACAACAACAACAACAACAACAAAACCTTTATTTTCCCCTTGTGGAGTACAACATATAGTTTAGTAATTTATAAAGTAAAACAATAGAGGGGACTGGCTGCCTGAACAAAAGCTAATAGAAACAGGCAGCCAATAGTACAAGTTGAAAGATTATTATTAGAGCAGCACACAATGCTCACAAAACAACCACATATACACACAGATTGAGCGTAAATATTTTAACAATAACACTTAGTAAATTATACAAGGACGTAGAAAATGCTATTATAAGTAAAACTATCAAGAGGAGTCCAAGGCAACATTACAGTTCCAAATGGCTAATCTAGTACTTATCGAGATTGCATTGTCAACGAGGACAGCTTTATATCATTTCCAATTCTATGTGCATACTCGTTGTGTTAGGTTCGCAAGGTATTGTGGTTAAATGTACAGCCGCCATCTTTTTTTATTATGGTCAATTGTCAATGGACAGGGACGTTACGCCCTTGGTCTAAGCTAACGACCTTTTAACGTGAAACTTCAAATAAGCCACTCACTTGTCGATAGCTATATGAGTATGCTAATGTGGATGTTGTGGTCAGTAACCTATCTCACAAAACGTGTGCACTGTAACGAGCATCCTCAGCTCTTGAGGGTTACTTGGGTAAACAAACAAAAAAGTATAATGTTTTGACACTGGTGTGAATAGAGACGATTTCGCTTGACTGTCCAAAGCTCATTGTCATTGCATTGTCAAAGCAACTTTTTGACTAATAAAAGTTGCGAGAATTGTGACGCGTGTTGAGTTCTGGCAGCCTTTTTCCTCTCACATAACACCATCATATAATGTAAATGACAATGCGATGAGTTTCATCTCTGATTGGTTTACATCTGTCACACAACTGTCTGTTTGGTTGTCTGTAATTTTTTAATTGTTGCGACAACAGATTTAGCCAATTGCTAGCTTTTCCTCTCATCGCATTATCATTGTCGTGCATATGTGATTGTATGAAATAATGTTGTTGTTGTTGGTGTTGTTATTATCAATTTTTGGTCAGTCAAGCGAAATAGTCTCTAAAGAATTTGTTGTTGTTATTGCTGTTGTTGTTGTTGTTGTTGTTACATGCAGTCATACAGTGTATTAGCTGTTAATTTATGTTGCACAGTTTCCCAAGATGGCCAATTATGTGCAGTACATATACATTATAATGTCAACTTACAAAAGTATTTATTCTTTTCTTGTTGTAGGTACTGGATTAACATTTGTGGCGGAATCAATGATGGTCCCAAAGGTATCCGTGAATTTATTTGGTTTTCATGCTTTCTCCATGCCCCCAAAGGAAAAAGAAAGCACTATAAGCTTATATCCATGGGACCCCATGGATATATTCCATTGCTGTGTAAGCCTTGCTGGAAGAGGTGCAATCTTATGTTCTTTTTTAGAAAGTTTAACATATTTCTTGCTACCACATTTGGTTATCAGGTTGTCCATACATAGTAGCAAACTTTACAAACGTATTCAAAAGCCTCACCATCGATTTCTGCCAATAAAAAGACAGGAACCGTTTGGTATTAATTGCTAGGTTTCGTTTTAGCAAACATTATACGTCGCGTAACGAAGGTCAATTCGCATCTCCGAGAGGAATGCGAGCGAGTGCCGAGAAACCGTGTTTGAGAATTCCGAATTGTCAAGAGTTGGTCTAGTTCTCCCTCTGCCACTGTAGATGCCTCGGTAGCTCAGTGGTTAGAGCGCCTGTCATGTGATCGGGATGCGTGGGTTCGATTCCCGCTCGAGACAGTTTGGTTTTTTCTTCACGTGTTCTTTTCCAACATCTGCACTTGTCTTCGTCTGCACCTAGCATGTCAGAGTTTAACCTCTCTGGTGATGATCAAGTTGATCGAAACATGCTGATATGCCACAAAATAATTAATGAAAATTAATTTGATTTTTCTTCAGCTTCATTTTACAATTAATAGGCGAGAACTTCAGCTAAGCATTGAATGAGTGTCATAAATGTTTCGTCTCTGTTCTGCCACTGTTTTCTTCCATTTTGACAAGTTTTGGTCAAAAGATTTGATACTGAGCCCGCGAGCTCGTCGCTGTACAGCTGGCTGTGGAATCTGCAATAAATAAAAACGCAGTAAGTTATAGTATAGTTAAACTAATTTGCAGTGGAAATAGAAATAGGTTTGTGCTATATACGGCTAAAACTGTTGATATGGATTTTTTCGTTCTTTCACCTTTTACACTTTTTATTTGATAAATGCGTTCACATTATAATGGGGGGAGGGGGGGCTATAATGCTTTCTTGCAGAGCCTACCACAACGAGACGTGAAAACCGTATTCAGATCAGATCACAGATAATGCACCAATGGCCCTGGGAACAAGTTGGAAATATTAAATGGCAAGGAATCAAAGCAAAGTAGAGATTTCAGAAGTTTTGTTTCTGTATAATTAACAAGTAATCACATGAATCCTCATGCAATTGACCATAATAAAAAGGATGGAAACTGGTACATTTACACATAATTCTTAGTGCACGAAAACCCTAAAAACACTCATAAAAAATGCTCTGAAAGGTCCTAAAAACTTCAAAACTAGCATTCACAATGTTTTTAGTACAGGGACAAATTTTGCAAAAATATATGGCTTTCTATGTGCCTATTCGTTGTGT
>JANVCH010108073.1:1310-13944 GCA_025505405.1 Epizoanthus rinbou | reverse complement strand
TCTGGAAAGAAAAAATGGGGTCCCGGTACTCGTTTGTGATATACTGTACAAAAACTGGCAAAACTGGGCTTCAAAACAGCATTTTGCACAAGGGGACTGGGGCGAGTTTTGCAAAATGCCCCTTAAATCACAGAGATAAGTATATTTTCCATCGGCAACATTAAATATGGGTTACAATGTGTAATGTGTAGTAGCAAATTATAATAACGAATAAAAATTGAGATTTTTGTATCATGCGCATTAGAGCTGCGCACTGCAAAACAGGGGAATGACCTTAATGTAATTTCCTGCAATTTATAAGTGCGCTTTTGGTCACTCTTGAAGGGGTGAGCTATAGAATGCAGTTATGGAAGTATTATGATATAATGGAACTAATGGAATTGGAATTAATCAAACTACAAAAGCTTAATGTAGTTAAGACCATCTGTTTATTTACATACCAGTCTAAAAGTTATTATTTTTACAATACTTTGCAAGCACAAAATACAAACTCAATGGTATACCATTACTACAATGAATTATACTGCCTACAATAGATACATAAATTCAAAGAATTAAACTCTGGTCAGCAGATGGCAGACCATAAAATACTTTGAAAACTAGAACCTCATGAAATTTCAATATACTGACAAATTCCAAAAATTGTTATAGCTTATATACACAAGGAAAACTAGAATAAGGCAAGCTATACAATGCAAAATGTTTTGTCCTTATATATAAAGTTGGCCATATTTGAGCCTAAAATATTACATAACTCGGGCTTCCAGTAATAGCTTAATGGTTAATGCTTTTCACTGGCAAGCTATCAATATTACTTCAACCCCTTCAACACAACAACATTTAAAATCTTACAATACTAGTAATAAATTAATTGAAAATCTAGTCAATCACTCTGCAAGAACTTATCTGATTTAAATACACTGGAAAAGATAATTCAGCTTGCCTGAATTGAAGTTTCTCAAGCCAAAAGTTTTATATATTTTCATTGGACTGATAAGATCAAAAGAAATACAGGATTACAGAGAAAAACACTAGAATTTGTAAATAAATCACTATTATGTAGTTTTTGTCATTTTTAAAAACCTGATTGATCTTTGTTTAAAACAGATAAGTACTGAAACAGAATTAGAAATTATCAAAAAAGGGCATGTATAAATATTTATAAACTCATACACTTTTCTCTGTAGTCCTCCACTTCTTGCAGAACAAACGGAGCCTCGGAATAAGTAAATGAAAATTTAAGGAAAAAATGTTTATCTACATACAAGGACAACTTGCGAACATACTTGAAATGACTATCTACAACATTGGCTTTTAGAGGTTTTACGTCCCATCCCTTCCCCATAACGTAATCTAAACCCTGAAACCCACCCGACAACGAAAAAGAAACCTTGAACTTGTTCGCAGCGTTAAGACCAAAGATCGCAGCATCGTGCAGGGGGTCAAATGCGCCAAGAGTCACAGGAGCAACAGGACGAGTGGCATTCACCGAAATACCACTGGTGACTGCTTGGCGCATTAAAGCTCCCAACGAATGGCGTCTCAGGTCTCGCACGTACGAAACAAGTGCAAGGTTCCTTTCCTGGCAAGAAGACACACGTGTATGAGCTTCTGCTAAAACTGAACTTAAATGACCCGAAATACTGGAAAAACTGAACTGCGACATTCCACAACACTCGACATACGAACAGTCAACAGTAAACTGAAAATCACGCAAAACTGACACTACTTTCGAGCCATCGCAACGACACATCAAACAAGCAACAAAAATACGACCACAAGCACGTCTAAAAATTCTACTAACTAAAACTGGCCCTTGGTGATGCGAAAGTTCGATAAGAGTTCCAATGCGAACAACAGTTCCATTATCCAATACATAAACAAGGTAGTCGAGTTCTGCAGATTCAGCGCGGGATTCAGAGAGCGAAGTTGTGGTTGGCGGATCGGAAGCACGGGCAGGCAGATTGGAATCAGTGACAGGCAGATTGGCGTGTTCGGGGGCTTGCGGTTTTTCACTTTCAGATTTTCGTGGCTTTCGGCGGCGAGACGGAGGAAGTTTGTTTGATGGCGGCACAGTCGAAAGCTGGCTTGCATCGAGCAGGACAGGTTCGGATTCTCCAACTTTGACCAGTATCTGCTGTCTGATTGGGTCTGACTCGATAACGACAACTTCTTCTTCATCGCGCCACAACCTGTCTGCACGAGACAGTTTCGATGGATTCGGATTCTGGAGGAACAAAGCACGATTCAATTTTGGCTCACAAAATTTACAAAGCAAAAGAAATCAATCGAAACATAAACATTTAAACAATGTAATGCTGTATAAAACAAGTCGAGACTAACCTCGCGCCGCAATGGCAACCTCCGCTTTCGCCCAAGCTCTGTTGCTTTTCTGAGTTCACCTTTGGAAACAGTTCGATTCCAACAATCTTTCCAACCTGGAAAAGAAACTATTGAACCGTTCTGGTTCTCCTCCTCATTTACTATCTTGCATTGATGCCATACACCAAACTCATCTAGAGCTTCAGCAGCTTCTCCACTTCGAAATATTTCCATTTCTATTTAAAATTGTTCTGATAAGATGTGACGTAGAAATCGAGTGAGAGCAAGTGATTTTGACGCACGACATCGATCTTTTGTAGCCACACGCACATCTGTCTCCATAACAACACAACAAACGCATGCGCAGTGAGTAATGCATACTAATTTATGAATATTAATGAATGACACACTTTGTCCGAGGTGATGTCCTAATGTGAAATGAAATAGAATAATTTCATTACTTCTGTGGAAGGCTACAGAGGTATCGAAAAATGTACATTTTTCAGTTTTACACATAATTTTAAAAAGACTAAAACTGATTGCCAAAGCTACATATAGCAACAAATAAATAATTAGTACAGGAGACACAAATTTCTAAGGGTTCAGGACACTTGCTATCCCAGGAAAACGCTTTGCAACTCGATTACGCGTTTTGTCACTCTTTCCGATTAGAAAACTACTTGTGTCCCCCTCCCATATTTTATCCCCTCCCTCTATAGGTAATGACCATTTACCATTTTCTACCATTTCTGCCCTGCCTACCTGTCCAGTCTCCTGAAGTACCGAAAATCTACTCGCTGTCTTCGCTCCGTCTCCAATGAACTCTTACTTGTTCCCTCCTCCAGTTTAAAACCTACGGCGACCGTTCTTTTTCCGTGTGTGCTCCTCGTCTATAGAATTCTCTTCCGTACACTCTCCGAAAACCAGGCTCTGTGCATATATTTAAAAAACAGCTCAAAACTCATTTTTTTAAAGCATTTGTAAATAGCAATTCTTTACATTTATTTTAAAAATAGATAGTTCATTTTCTTAAGTTTTCAATTTTAGGACGCTTTGTTAAGCGCCATGAACAATTTTGGATATGACGCTATATAAATGAATTTTTTTTATATTTATTATTATTATTATTATTATTATTATTATTATGCGGCCATCCACGGTATTGGTATCGTTATATTGAAGCACATCTGCCTTTTTTGGATTAAAATACCCCTTTAGTGGGTGTACCTTAGACTGAGGGCTTATTAGAGAGGGAGGGGGACATTAGAGGGTGGGGGCTTAATGGAGGAAATTATGGTATATGTAGAATGCATGCAATGGTAAATATCTACCTTGCTTCAAAATACGTCGTAGAAAAAGGGCAATTCTATTACTGTTACTAGAAGCATCAGGATTTCAGAAACAGAAATATACCGTGTCAATTTAGGTACCACATCTGTCCAACCTAGAAATATGCTAGTGTGTGTGCGAAAGAGTTAGGCAGATGAGAGATAGAACAGAGAAAGTGTGTGTGTGTGTGTGTGTGTCTGTGTTTGTGTCTGTGTCTGTGTCTGTGTCTGTGTCTGTGTCTGTGTCTGTGTGTGCATGCGTGTGTGCATGTGTGTGTGTGTGTGCGTGCGTGTGTCTGTGTGCGCGCGCGTGTGTGTGTGTATGTGTGTCTGTCTGTCTGTCTGTGCGTGCGTGCATGTGCGTGTGTGTGTGCGTGTGCGCGCGCGCGTGTGTCTGTGTCTGTGTATTGTACACCGCCGTACTCCTAAACAAGCGAATGATTCAACAATACTACATACCTTGACGCCAGCATGTTTCCTTAGTTCTCTAACAGGCTTTATCACAAGCGTTTATGACGTGGCGGCTGTCCTTATAACGCCGATCGTCAGTTACATGGGTGCCAAGAAGAAGAAGCCATTGTGGTGCGCCTGTGGACTATTCACAATGGGTTTGGGTTTTATCATCTTTGTTTTACCACATTTCCTTACCGGCCGGTATGAAGCTGGTAAGTACCAATGAGCACTGATAGACTTACATGTGATTTTTGCACCTGAGGTGGAAGGCATTCATTAAGGCAGACAGACAGACGCTGAGGTAGACAGTCAGAAACTGGGCGGGCAGACAGAAAGACAAAGCAAACAGACTAGAGTAGTATATATAGAGACTGTGCGACAAACAGATAAACAGAGACATTAGCATACAGACAAACATAGATAGATAGATTGATTGATTGATTGATTGATTGATTGATTGATCTTGCTACTGACTACTATGTCCCTAGGTGTGGCAAGTGGTCGTCATGATCCCTTCCTTTGCTCCGCTGCCAATTACACGAGCAACGCATCGGTCGTAAGCGAGTCGTGTGGGCGATCCACGTCGTCCAACTCGGGTTACTACGTGTTGTTCCTTCTCGGAATGTTCGTAGCGGGTGCTGGCTGCACGCCAATGTTGGCCCTAGGTGTTCCCTATGTTGACGAAAACGTGAAGCCCAAGGTGTCTCCAATGTATATCGGCATCTTTGGCTCTTCTGGAATCATCGGTAATGAAAACCCTAAAAACACTCATAAAAATGAACTGAACGATCCTAAAAACTTCAAACCTAACATTCACAATGTTTTTAGTACAGGGACGAATTTCGCAAAAATATATGGCTTTCTATGTGCCTAATTGTTGTGTTGGGTTCGCAAGGTATTGTGGTTAAATGTACAGCCGCCGTCTTTTTTATTATGGTCAATTGCATCTATATGTATAAAATAAAAATCTTGATATTATGAGCTACAGAGAGGGCAGAGATGCGCTTTACAATGTCATATCAGTGGGCGCCAATGTCTTCCAAGATACAAGATACATTCAAACATGGATCATCTACTCACCATATTCAGTGGACTGGTGATTTGTAAATCTTGGTGGAATAAATAGTGGAGGAGGAAAACAAGGACGAGGTTCGCTGTCCCTTGATGTTAGAAACTGGCTGCCACGGTGTTGTTCTAACGAATCATTAACTCTCATATCCACAGCCCCCTGACATTGCTTAGACTGAAACGCCTTCATAGCACCAAGGAAGGGTTCTAGATAGAGCACAGAACAAACAGGGAAGGTTAATAATAATATAGAGGATTTACTGCAACACGAAACTCAAATATCTAATCACTTTATCTTAACATAGTTCTATGTCACTGTATGATCATCATCAGAGACTCTGACATGCTAGGTGCTGACGAAGACAAGTGCAGATGTTGAGAAGAGAAACACGTGAATAAACCCGTCACATCACGTGAACATCTGCATTGATCTTCTCCTGTACATAGTATGTCAGAGTTTAACCTCTCTGATGATGATAACACAGATTGAAATGGGTAATATATATCACATTTTATGTATCAAAGTGCTTCAGCTTTCACAAAAAATGTATGGGTGCATTCATTTAGGATCATTCCAGAAAAAAGACATTTAAGACTTTATTTACTCACTATTCTTATTCCGGAATAGTTGGAATGCATTCTGTGTAACTCTACACCCAGAAGAAGATAGCCAGAATATCCTGGAACAGGAATATTCTTATTCAGGAATATTCCAACACAAATGTACTGTAACTAACAACATGGAATTCAAACTTTTGTTCAAACCTCAAACTCTAATATATAAGAGAAAAGTTGCATACCTGTAAATGCGAAAAAGCGGTTTTTCGAGTTGCCGTTGTCTGAGTCACAAATTTCCTCTGTAATATCGTACAATGGTTCTCTGCTTCTTCATACTCGAGTCTGACTTTGGATTCAATAGCAACATTTTTGAAAGATGACACGAAACAAAACAATAGTACCAGTTTTTACCATGCGTGCCGTAGGTGGAAGAGACTGGGGCAAGCTTGATCTGAAGGTTCGAAAGCCATCAGGGAAAGATCACAAATCTTTGCTCTTCCCGCCATCCTTTGCACACTACAAAGAGCGAGTAGCACTGGGTATAAGCGTCTTCATTTCTTCACCCTGCAATGCTTGATAAGCTAACAAAATGGACAAAGGCCGTCTTTACATGATGTCCGAACAGGATTTAGTATTCCAGGGAAACAGGTATGTGATCACTTACATACAGCCACAATCAGTTTATAACTTCTCAATACATCGAAAAATAATAAGTGGTTGGTACTGGTAGTGGTACTTAATATAGCAATAATCACTGAGTTGTTCCCTTCCTGTTACAACATATCGTTACTCATTATAAGATGGTGTTCACATACAGATATATACAGATATATACAGGTGCTCCCACGGGGCTTTTCAGCTACCTGTTTTACATGAAATACAAGGGTTCAGCAGTTGAGGGACTTAGCCAGATCGCTGAATTAATGCGGTTCACAACAGTCCTGTCCGAGACGTCGAGTAGTGCCCTCAGTATACAGACCACAACACCGGAATTAGCCTACTCCTATCGACAAGTGTGTGGGTTCTTTTAAGTCCCCCGATAGAACGTCGAGAGACTAGACCAATGGTTTAACGTCCCTGTCCACGGACGGTGTAGCGAAAGAAGGTCGCACAAATGCATGATATCAGTACGAGGTTGTTCAGGAACGAACTATATATAATTGCCGTACCACATATACATGCAAGAAGTTCAAACATGTACCAGAACAAAACAGCTCTCTAGCCGTGTGGATCTACATAAACCAATTTCATACTGCAGTGAACTTGCTTTGCCGAAACCAATTTCAGAATTTCACACATTTTAGGTGTTCCTACTGACGATCAGTTGTCTGTTCAAATGTAATTTACACGACACCAATACAACCTGTGGCCTGGTTTCATTAAGGAATGAAATTTTTATTCCAGTACTCATTCTAAAATAAATTGTTCTCTGAGTGAGATTTTCAGAAGTATTACGTAATTAAATACAGGGCCTCAAAGTGAAATCGCAATAAAGTCGTACTGGAATGAAACTAAAATCTGTATCATGTAAGCACCTTGCTAAGTTTCACAAACTATGATAAAGAACGCAAAATGTTGATTTTCACGTATCTGTACAAAAGTTTGAATTCCTACTTCCCAACATTACTCTCGACACTACTCCAAGGAAAGTCTTACGGTTCGACTGCCAGCAATTGTTATTTCTATTTTAGGAATCAACACAAAATTTCCTATAGAATCATTTACTAAATTACTGACTTCAAGGACTATTCCTACCTTTCACGACGTGCAAATTTGGACATTTATCTCCCTTCCAACAGCCAGACTTGGTGTTATAGAAACGACAAACCTGACTTTCAGGATGCTCTGTAAAAGAAACACACGAGTAAATATACTTCTATACTTGGTTTGTTTACCCACATAACGCTCAAGAGCATTATAATGTGAACCTGCTGTGAGAGAAGTGACAGGCCAACAACACGTACCGACATTAGACCACTCTCGTCGACAAGTCACGACGTTCTATCAGGAGACTTATCAATGAGAGAAGTCTAATCGATGTTCTATCGGGAGACTTGTTGATAAGACTTGTCGATTTGACTACTCTCATCAACAAATCTCCCGACAAATCTCCCGACGGACACCAGCATTGGACTACTCTTATCAGCAAGTGTGTATATAGGTCCAGTTTTGTGTCCTTCGACAGAACATGGAGAGATTAGATAAACGGCATAACACCTCTGTCCATTGCCACAGGACCTTCTGGTTGGGTATCATAGCCCGACTGCGCCAGCCATGCTCACACGATTTGGTAGAATGGGAAGTGTCATTTTAGTATCATACAATAATTTCTACTTCTTAAATATTACTATAAAATTAATTATTATTCTTTTCTTTTACCCTTTTGCTTATCTTTATATTTTCTAATATCTGTTTATGTTCAGTTTGCTAATAACGTTAATATTCATGCAGAATGCTCCCTCACCAAAGCAATTTTCAGGGGAGGGGGAGGGGGGTGGTGTCTGCGTGCATTTAAGCTAAGATGACCAGTTAAAGACAAAAATAGTGAACTATCGTGAAAATACAAATCCTATCCCAACCTAACATCTTACTGAATAACCAATAATAGCAATACAGCACCTGTGTGAACCTGATGTATCTAAAACAGACAACTGTGGAATCCACTGCCAGACCACATGCAGCTGTTGGTCAATTGACCATAATAAAAAAGATGGCTATTGGTACATTTACCCATAATTCTTAGCGCACGAAAACTCTAAAAAGACTCATAAAAATGCACTGAAAAATCCTAAAAACTTCAAACCTAGCATTCACAATGGTTTTAGTACAGCGACGAATTTCGCAAAAAAATCTATGGCTTTCTCTGTGCCGAATCGTTGTGTTAGGTTCGCAAGGTATTGTGGTTAAATGTACAGCCGCCATCTTTTTTATTATGATCAATTACACACAGCTGACAAATAGCCAACACATATAACCAACAGGTCCCAATCGATGGCCATTGTGAAAACAATGTACCTAACGGTGACAGTTGTGGAAATGCCTTCAAGTATGCAGTTGACTGTTGGCCAACATGCAGATAATAGAACATGTAAATTCTCGTTACTACACCATGAATCACACGTACTATAGCCCTGAACAGCAATCTCTGGGTCATCAGTATCTAACTCGTATGCATTCCTGGCTGAGAAATAATCCTTGGCCATGGGATCCCATTCATTCATCAGCTGTGTTGTGGGGCTCGTTGGGCTCATGGGTAGGGTGGGGCTGGGGGTTTGTTCACGATCAGGGCTCAGTGTTGCCAAGTTACCTACAAACACAAATAAACCCTGGTGTTAACTGTGTTACAACTGTGTTAACTGTCTTACATTTAAATTTTATTATTGGGGGTTGTTAGGCTGATGGGCAGAGTGGGGCTGGGGGTCTGTTCACGATCAGGGCTCAGTGTCGCCAAGTTACCTACAAACACAAACAAAACCTTCTGTTAACTGTGTTAACTGTCTTACATGTAAATGTTATTGTGGGATGTATGAGGCTCATGGGTAGGGTGGGGCTGGGAGTGTGTTCACACTCAGGGCTTAGACGTGTTGCCAGTTAAGGTACCTATGAACACAAACAGACCATTGTGAAAACAGAATATGTCAAACATTTAAAATATCTTTACCTAAATAATATTATGTTCATTCACATACTACAAGCGATCAGTTACGTTATTCGCAAAACCTGTCTACTTATCTTATGTTTATCTATAAATATTATTTTTATCTATTATTATTATTTATCTATGCAAGGATAAATTACATGTTATCACAAATGCTAATATTTGTTTAGGCATTTGCCTGACAATGTAACAACTTTGATGTAATTTAGACTTGTAATGAAATTACTAGATTCTATTGTTTCTTACACGAGATACAGCAATGCGTATTAAGTTTCTAAAACAATAGCAGTTGCCAAGAAAAACTTATTTTAATATCACACTTTAAGGAAATCAGTCAGTGAAGAACTTCTCTTTGGGTTCATTTAGGTAGACATACTAAGTCCTTTGTTCACTTCGGTCCAAGTGGTGAATCAGGACCACAAAACGTCTGCCAAATTATCAATTAAATTAGAAAATAAAATGGAATAAAATGGGATAATTCTCAAACCTTGACTATCTACGTTTGTTACAGTCTCCTGTAGATCACTGACTGTTAATGATAAAACCTTGGTACCAACTGTAAGATGGATTAAAGAATAATGGTTAAAGACCGTTACTAGAGGCACATCAAACAAACTGTTATCTGATCACTTAGCTGCCATCGAATAGCTTCTCTCCCACACCTCTTCCCCCCCAAAAGATCTAAAATAAAACAAGCCCCCGTTCCAAACGTTTTAACCTAACACAACAATTAAGTTAATAACATGATTATCTAATGACCTATATAGCTTACGAAATTATGTTTGACTGAAAGATATCTTATTATCGAGCTATTTCAAAAAGGTTATCTGCATGTGTTCATGCATTTCCAGATGGAAATGAATTGTGGACGTGTTAGAAACACCTGAAGAGTGCAGGTTGCTGCAATGTTCTAGATCTGGGTAAATGAATATTTAAACTGTTTGATCTGCCCAGATGTTTAAGTTCTCAATCCACTAATTTGCATTCTTCCTCCGTTTTGACAACCCACAATACCTTTCGGTCGGTGAATGCATGAATGTACTCCGACAACCTTGTGGAAACAGCTGTATATTACTCTTCCTGTATAGATTGATCAAAGCCTCCCACTTCTTCCTTAACCCATCGCCATTTCCACTGATAAGCCTGCAGATTTTGTTTATTTTATTATTCCTTTATTCACTATTAGAAATCCATGTTTTACATTCTTACAAAAACAAGGTTACATAAACTAAATAAAGGTTGCATATTTTACATACACACGCAGTTACAATTTTTAACAAGAACAAAACGTACATACACAAAAAGAAAATAATAAAATTATAATTGCAGTTTTGCGCAATGAAAACCAAAGATGCTAGATTAAAGGATAATGAGCCCATTTCAGAGGATGTTTTCTAGTAGATCCCATTTCTTTTTTATTGATGTCTATTTTATTCTTGTCAGACATATTGGACAGATAAGTAAGACGTAAGACTACAGATAGTAATCATGTAAACACCAACTGGGGGAGATAGTACACTCAGAGTGTTACCTTCAACTGAGGAGGAACTGCCGAGCTGGTCTTTACAGAACACAGCCAATCCAATATCAACAAGTACTTGATTAATGAAAATATCCTCTTCTCCAGTTGTATCATACAAGTTGAGCTTTAGTGATGGTCGTCTATAGTTAATGCCCATAACACTAGAACCTTCAGGAGCTGGACTGAACACCTGGAGAGCAGTAAAGTTGAGCCTCAGTGATGGCCACCTATAGTTATTACCTATATTAACAGTAGAACCTTCAGCAAATGGATTGAACACCTGGAGAGCAGCATAAGTTGAGATTCAGTGATGGCCGTCTACAGGAAAACATAAATTAAGCAACCATACAAGAATTGATAGTATATTACTCACCTGCTGTAATACCCGAGGGTCCTGGTTTACTGTATAACCCACAAGCTGCTTGTCCTCGTCTGTCAATCCTCTAAATAGCTCCACAGCCTCGGGTGACCATTGTTTTCTTATCTTGACAGTTTTAGGCTTGGAAGGGGAGTCATCTAAAGAAAATACTTCTTCATTGACCTACAACAATGGTAAAAGAGAGCTACGTGTATCAGCAGCTAGAAGAACAGTTGTGGAACAGCAGTTTACAGTGTGCAGCAACGTACTCTGGTGTTGACTTGGTGTTTAATACGGAAACACAACCATATCAGGTGTAGCTGTAATACGCAATGTCATACATCAGTTTGAAATCTATGATATTCGTTAAAATATATCAAAACACACATACACTTGGCACAAAGGTTAGCCACACCTTTTTCTACAGGACTCCATATACGCTTCCTAAGTGAAATATAGGAAGTAACAGGCTCGAAACATAGACTCTAAAAAACATTTTGACTGATTGACAGAAGTAAAATGTAATTTACCCCTTACATGTACAGCATACGAATGTTTGCACCGAATAACAGGGGCATCCCTTGAACCTCTGATGCTACACCAATTTCCATGGTATGACAATTACATGTAGCAGGAAATATTGCATATTGTATCAGGACCTACACCAGTTATCATGATATCACAAACTGTGTGAAAGAATACACCATGTAACAGGGTGTTCCCTTGCAGCTATGATGCTATGTACACCAGTTACCATGGTATGACAACTTGGATGAAAGATTGCACCGTGTAGCAGGGTGTCCCCTTGCAGCTACGATGCTACCCCAATTACCATGGTATGACAATTAACTTTTTGGATGAAAGATTGCACCGTGTAGCAGAGTGTTCCCTTAACTACGATGCTACAACAGTACGTTACCATGACATAATAACTTGTATGACAGATTGCACCGTTTAACAAGGTGTCCCCTTGCAGCTATGGTGCTACACCAGTTACAATGATGAGACAATATGAAAGGAAGATTCCACCGTGTAGCAGGGCCTTTTCTATTAATTACGATGCTACACCAGTTATCATGGATTGGATATGATGATTTGAATGAAAGATTGCACCATCTACAGTGTATGAGGGTCTTCCCTTCTACCTACGATGCTACAGCAGTTACTACATGTATAATACTAAAATTTGTATGAAATATTGTACTATGGAGTACAAGGGTCTTCTCTTACAGTTACTATGCCGGTTATTATAGTGACACAATTTGTATGAAAGATTGTACTATGGAGTAGAAGGGTCTTCTCTTACAGTTACTATGCCGGTTATTATAGTGACACAATTTGTATGAAAGATTGTACTATGGAGTAGA
>JANVCH010107962.1:0-13948 GCA_025505405.1 Epizoanthus rinbou | reverse complement strand
TTAAAGCCCCCCCTCCCCCTAGTACCCCTAGAATAGGGATTAAGCATTTGGGATAATGGGATATAGAAGCAATATTAATGATGTGAGAGTTGAACCAATCCTAACACGAATTTGCAAAATATATTACTCCCGGCTCCGGACGATCAGCAAGATAGTTTATAATTACTGAACGATGTAAGAATTCGAATTTGATTCTTTTGTTCTTAAAATATTTTACCAGAGAACACTGTCTTGATTGGGTTGCTGGTCCCAGTCCACTGCAGTCTTTTCCTGACCCAAAGGGGGGTGGGTTGGTACATGTCCTGCTGCGTGTCTGTACAGCCTTTCCACATGTGGCACTGCACTTCGACCACTCAGTCCATTTGGTGTACCCACCGTCTATATTTGGAAGAGAGAGAGAAAACATTAAAAGAAAACATGCACTTTTGCGAGTGCGCTGCATTTTGGCGCCACAAACATGCGACGCGTGCCATTTTCCCGCCGTTTTACAGCCACTTTAGTGGCTTCATAGAGACGATTTCGCTTGACTGTCTAAAGATCATTGTCATTGCATTATCAAAGCTGCATGCTTTTTGACCAGTAAAATGTGCAAGAATTTTGATGCGTGTTGAGTACTGGCGGTCTTTTTCCTCTCACGTACACGCCACCATGTAAGCAATGCCAGGTTTAGGTCTGTCACGGGACTGTCTGATTGGTTGTCTGTATTATTGTAATTGTTTCAACAACAGATTTAGCCAATCGCTAACTGGACAGGCAAGTGAAATCGTCTCTATTGTTTCACGTTCATAAGAAACTAGTTACCTTCTTTTATTCTATAAACGTAGTTCTCATTTTGTTGTCCCATGCATTCTTGTGGAGCTGACTTATCACATCCGGGAATTAAAGGATTGGCGAGCTTTGTAAAACATCTATTTGCCGAGCCATATATCTTGTGCCTCGTTTCCTCCTGCGGTCCAGCCCAACATTCGCCATAGAACTGCAGCGCAAACATCTTATAACCTTTAGCGCGAGCAGCTTTAGCACATCGGCATGCAAACCTGAAAAATAAGTCAAAGACATTTACAGACCCATCACAGTTCATACAGGCTAGTGTCAAATTAACATTTGCAGAATTGCTTTCTGGGATCGTTTGGGTAGACGGACTCAGTCCTTTTGTAGATTCTGGAGTGGCGAATTATAACTAAATTAAATTAATGATTTGATTTAATCATTAAATATCTAAGTATCCATATTCCTTTCCCTCTTCCCCTACTTGTTTCTGTTACAATATTATTTTCATACTTCAGTAATAGCTTGCCAAGAAGTGTTAACACACCTCGGTGTATAGTCCCCCCCCCCCTCCACCCCAGTTACGTCTCTATTTCTTAGTATAGCTTGGTGATGGCAAGCTAAAGTTCTTCGAATACAACTACCCCATAATATCAATCAAACGTCTTTCTTAGCTTTTGGGCATATAATTTACGTTTTCGGAATCAGGTTTACACATATCAGCAAACTTTGTGATAAACTCAGCAAACGTTCTTGCATCCATAGTTCCCTTTACGCGCAAACCGGACAATCTTCAAATACCACTGTATAAAACGGCCACTGGCCAGCGCTTGCACATTTGCATACAGAGCAGTTAACATTTGAAACAATTTGGACAGTTTTTAAAATGAGAGTTCCTTGCTTAAAGCTTTTAAGTCATCCATGAAGAAAAACTTGCTCGCTCAGCTGCGATCATTTAGATTTTTTTTATATTCATTTTAATATTATACATTAGTTCAGGTTAATGATAAGTTAATGTTAATTACGTTTTCATAAATGGTTGTAAATATTAATTGAAAAGCCCCAAGAGGAGGCACTATTAAAGTATCGTATCGTATTATATCGTATCGTATAGTATCGTACTCACCCGTGAATGTACGCTGGCCAGTTGTGCCAATCGATGAGTTGTCCGCTAAAGGCTTTCATTGACGCATCCCTGTCGGTGATGAGGATCTCCTTTAGAGCGCGGAGTTTGTTGTTCTTTTCGCGATTATCACGAAAACATCCAACTTTTTCCCAGTTTCTCTTGCAAGTAATGTGCTTGGCGCCGTTAACTGTTAGTTGATAAGCTATAAGTTAGTGACTCATAACACACATTTTGTAACATTTGAATTCCTAGCGCCTAGATATTTCAGTTCTTCAACACATCCTTTAGCAGTCTCCTTGACAGTGTCGCGTACATCCCTAAAGTCGATAATAAGATCCTTCTAGAATACAATATGTGATTTGATTTGCTTTTAAAAATATAAAAAATACTCAGCTATTAAGGTCATCTCTTTGTTTAACAAGCTACAACAAAATCTCTCACGATCAATCAATTGTATTCCCGTTAGCAATTATATTACTGATATTAGCACCACCCCCACCCCCACACAAGCATAAATCAGTAAAATATACCAAAACAGAGCCCCATAAAAAAATAGGACCAGTAGCTTTCTTTTTCCAAAATTGATCACAAAAAAAATGATATAATCAATACATCAGCACTAATTAAACTGTTGCCATGGCAACCAAATTCTGGAACAGTGCTCTGGCCAATTTCGGACTATACATATTTTGTACGACGTTTTTCTGCTTTCCTTGTTTTAATATTACAAGTTTTTCATCAATTTTGAATCGAATGGGATGACATCATTTAAAAATCCAAGATGAGATGGCGGTCATTAAAATTCAAAATGGCGGCCTCGTGACGTCATGTAACGTCACAGGCGCCAGTTTCGCATTCGTATCATTCATAGATTAGGAGTTTCCAAAAAGCCAAAAACTACAAAAGGATTAGACCCGTATACCTGAACGATCCCAGAATGCAATGCTCTGTTACAAGATGGCGGACAAAAACTGGCAGGCGCAGTAATTCTAGTTCCAAACTATATCATAGGTTAGGATTAGGGTTAGGATTAGGGTTAGGATTAGAATTAGGGTTAGGTTAACGCTAAACCTAACCCTAACCGAGGGGTGACTGGAACTAGCGTTTTGAACCTGAAGTGAAGTTGATTTAGAATCTCGCAAATTTCTGATTTTTGTCTATATTCTCAAGTTCATGATCAAGTTCTCCAAAACGCTTCAAATTCTAGGTTTTCAAGTTGTATTCCCGGCCCCTTGCTTGACTAACAAAGAATGCAAACAGGAAATGCATTATGTGCATCCCATCACGATTCGTATATTACTCGAGATATATTAAAAGTACCAGTTCTATGTTCATATGTAGTGCTATTTAGACTTCGGATCCTCAGTGTATATTTTCGAATACGAATTTTAAATTTCGCAGCTTGCAAAATAAAGCAGAACACCAGAATAACCTTTCACACATTCACACCTAACGGACGAGTTCTTTGTGTTTCAACAAAGGAATTGATTCGTGAATATTCATGTTTGATAAGCTGAGATTCCCAGCCTTGTGATATAGGATTGCTTCGTGGTCCGCCAAAGAACTGAAAGAAGCGACTACATATGATACATTTCAAGTACTGTGTTGAGGTTCAGTGGAAATCAAGGTATGTTCATGTATAGGTTTACTTAGGTTTAATCATTGTAAGAAAGCGTTCATAAATTTACTATTTTATACCGGTATAAGGTTACATCACAAATGCCGTTTCTCTCAGACAGAGCATCTTCTAGTTCGTCACAGCCTGTTTCGCGAAGCTTTGCGCATTGCTTTAGTGATATCTTATTTGACCATCTTGACATGTGGGTTGTTACTCAACGTAACAGAGAAACATACATAAGAAACTTTGCAAAGTTTTCGACCTAAGTTCAGAGCAAGCTACTGAAATTATTTTATGCATATTGCTGAGAATTCTTTCATAAATCATAAATATCTTACCGAAGGCCGTGAACCGGATCTGGCCTATTTCAATGATTTGGAATCTGGAATCCAGTGGAATGAAATCTGGAATCCATAAACTGGCTTAAAATAGAATCCGGAATCCGGAAGGTCGGAATCTGGATAAAAAGGATTTTTAAGTTCCGGATATAGAATTCAATGAGATGGATTTCGTCCATGGATTCTATCATATGGGGCAAACAATTATATCTGGCAAATCTTTGATGCTAACATTATATACGCGAAATTGCAGACACGTTGAAGAGTTGAAAAATATTACATATAATAAACTATGTGACAGAGGGGTATTCTTGGAATACATTCTTGAGATCTAATTTGTTTGCGCAATGTATTAATTTCTTCTCAGTTATTTCATAATAGCAGCAGTAGCGTGAAAAGTTATTGAGGAAGTTTTAAAAAATTCAGGTTGACCAGCTTGGCGAGTTCCCAGAATACCCCTCGGTCATATATTTTTATATCTTCAAATCCGTCAACCTTTGTTGAATTTGGTATATCCTTGTTTACTTTTTTCGTGCAATCAGCGACTGGAAACATCTTAGTAAAAAACCCGTCAGTGCACAAACCATAGAATCTTTCAAGCTGCAAAATAGTAATGTTGACTGATTTGTCCTGCCCCCTCGCGTGCCAATTCGTAATACTCCTTTTGGAGTGAGAAGAGAGTGATTTATAATTTACAATCAATTGGCGGTCATGCACCATGAACGTGAGCCAGCTAAAGAGTGTGTCAATCATTTGTATCAGTTTAGGACCGCTTTTTGATAACAAGAAAAACTTGTTTTTAAAATAGAAATGTCAGTATCCTCCCCCCTCCGGGAATCATGCCGCACTTAAATCACAAAACTCAACTGTGCGCAAAGCATGTTACACACAAACAATTTCTCAATGGCCAATGTTTGTTTGCCCTTGTATAAAGCAAGATATGACAATTATTTCCTTGTCAAATCCCCTTGTTCAAAAACTGGCATGCTAGTTTTTGAACAAGAAGATAGATTCCAATTGTCAAGGAAATAGATTGCCATGTGGCGAAACTTGCTCCGGTGTGTACTGATCGACAAGGAAGCATGGCAACGAATAGGGAAACACAGCTGTACGCGAGTATTTTTCAATAGAAAACTTCTCAAGGAAAATTTGTTTATTCGTTAACAAGAACAAATCAAACTTGTAAAGAATAATAACTTGCCAAAGAAAACTTGTTGTTCATACACACGAACAAATGAAAAATATAAAAATTGACAAGGACACTTATTATCAAGGAAAACGTGCTCGTGTAAATGAGGCTTTAATGACCAGGCCACAAAATAACGAACATTCTACCTCATGGCCTATATGTTTTAATTAAACGAGCTCTCTAAAACGCTCACGTGCACAGCAGTCATGAAATTATCTTGAACGTATCACGTAACAAAATTAAATGACTATCAATATTTTATAAACGGTACAGAAGATGTCAGAAATTTCGAAGAACTTAATATAAAATGAAGAAAAGACTTTGTCTTCATCATGCCTGTTGCTCATGATACTCAAGACGTATGTTCCATGTAATTAGCGAGATTTGGGGGTTTTCTACGATGTACAAACTTAGATTTAGATTTTAGATTTAAATGAAACTTACTGATAACACAAATGTATTCAAAAGACATCCTCATTATTTTTAGACTAATACAATTATTAGACTACAGAATTATCTTATTGTTACTCGTGTTACTCAAGGAATATGTAGTTCTGTGCAATTAACAAGATTTGAGGTGGTTGTAAGACGTGTTAGAAAATAACTGATTACACACATGTATTCAAAAGACATCCTCAGGATATCCAATTAACTATTAGACTGGTTATCCGACTGTGATATATATTAATTGTTTGGTAATGAGACCTACCTTCCTCCGTCGGTATGGACAGCCAGATGGCTAGCGTAAATACTAACCAAGCCACGTTCATGTTGTAGATGCCCTATTGCCAAAAAATTGTTTAAAAATAATCATGATAGCTTAGGCCCGTTTCACAGACGAGGAAACTTTTCATCCGCCGAATCTAATGCTAATGAGTTATAACAATGTATTTACTCATTAGCATTAGATTCGGCGCATGAAAAGTTCGACGTCTGAAACGGGCCTAAGTGATTTACTGACCTAATTTATCAAATAAAAATGGAAGGCGGGTCGTTCAAATAATGGCGTATTGTATGATTCCTAATCATAGCTTTTATAATTGGTTTCATTTATTAAGAATCACAACTTATAAGCAATGATGGAGTAAAATGGAAATTTCCTTTCACGGACTAGAGGATATGGCTGAAGTATTGTCGGTATACACTCTGCATCTGCATTCTAAATCTTCGCTTAAAAGTATCTATATCATCTGACAATTTAAAATGTCAATTAGTTTTATAAATGAGATTGCACGTATTTTACCAATGTGGTCAGTCATTCAATTACGTGTTATTGATCTTTTTGTTAAATTGTGCCACACAAGTTGCAAAAACCTTTTGAAAATTAAAAAGACAAGAGATAAAGTCAATTATTTTAAAATTATCAGTGATAACTAGAAGAGATAAAATAACGAGTAGTGATTAACGTAAGAAATTATATTGAAACGGATTTTGTTGCTACAAAATATTAATACTTATATAATGTGCCCAACTTATGTTTATTACTAGATATATATATGGAAGTTATATATTTGGCAAATGCATATAATTTGTTAGTGTATTATTGTCACATTATTCTGTTATGTATTTAGTGTCAGACAGTTTTTTAAACGTGTGTCAGTTGTACGCCACGTATTCAACATTTATTGCAGTGAGTAATCTAAGATTGCTTTTCGATTAAAACGTGCCCATGATTATCTTCAAATGTTGCGCTTTAAGTGAACATTAATACAACTAAAATGTGTTCTTTATAAATGATACATTAATCTCTATGAGAAAAGAACCAATAAAAAATTAAAGGAGGAGAAGAGACGAAGGAGATATAATAGATATAGAGTTAAAGTTGCCAAAAACAACAGAGAGCAATGTTCTGCTATAAAGAAGTTATTTAGAAGTTAAAGCACCTTTGCACGTGCTTTGTCGGCGAATACATGAACGAGCTAAGTGTATAATGAATGAGGAATGTCAAATACTGCACGAGGCTTTGGTCAAGGGCAGTATGGCGAAATTTCGAGTTCATTATAGATTGAGTAAGTTCATGTAATCGCCAACAAAGTACAAACAAGAGTGTTTTGACATATTCAAGTTGAGCTCGCTGCAAGATATTACCGCCGCTGTCACGAGGTACAGCATGATCATGTGACACAAACAGACCAATCAGAAACGAGATTAGCACAGCGTACGATACCAGAATATTAAATATTGGTATTATTACATAAAAGGAATAAAATGTAATGATAAAGAGCAAATCTATGGAAAAAATACCAAAAATTGGCGTAATTTTTTTTGTGAAGATTCTATAATGTAAAATTAAATCAAAACAGTTGCGTTAAAATGAAGAACATTTCATGGAATTGTCTTCAGGAATTGCTTTATAGCATGCACTTAATTTTTGTGATCAATAATTACATGTTTAACAAAAGAGAATAAAATAATAAAAATCCGCCAAAGAATGATTAGAGGGTTAAAAAGTTAATTTTAGGCAAATTGCTCACTGCTACCTTGTTAAAAAAATGGTAAATTATAATTTGAAAGATAATTGGGCTATTAGATTGCGACAAACGATTGACTACTAAATGCAAGGAATCAAAACATGCAACCTAATCTAAGCTATTGACTCACTATTCATGTCATGGTAACCAGATATTTTTGACTAATACTAGACATACCCACTATCTATTCAACTCTTTTTGATGTGTTCATAACGGCTGATAAGTACATACAATTGAAGAGTACAAGTCATATATCCATTCTCATTTTTTCGCAAAACAAATCACTTTATAATATATATTTTTTCAAATTGTTTTGATGTTTGTAATACAAAGTTGCAGATTTTATCGGTCACAACTGTATTAGGAAATTATCCTGTTCCTGGGACACATTGAAAACTTTTGTTAACTCAAGTTACCAAGAATGGGTTACGCCTTCGCGTTTTGTTCGTATTACACATAGACATCTATTGGAAATAATATATATGTATTTTTCAATCTACGTTATTTCATTTCACTCTGGTTGTAAACCTTTCACAACATCTTCATGTTTGTCACAAACGCATTCCTACAATTTAGTTTTATGTTCAAACATTTCTCACCGACATATAAACCTTGTGTTCCCTAAGAAAAAAAACGTTCTTTTATGCTATTTTCACCTTTTATGCTATTTTCACTGCCACGGTTATGTTCATAACCAAGTTTCTTACATTACAGTGCTAGGTGCTGGCTGTCTCGCATATAATGACATTGGAAAATGCTTAATATAAACCATTTTATATATTTCTTCCATTTTTGCATTGGTGAATTGAATTATGTCCCATTTCCATCTTTATATATTCTTTATATTAACGTCTGTATAATTCAGGTATTTTTAAATTATTAATTGAGTTATTTCTCAGGGAGAAATGTTCACGGAAATAGTTCACGTTCCTTGTACGTTCCGAGTATCGATATTGCAGTTAACTTATCGCTATAGAAGCATGCAGATTCTTATGAATGCAGAAACGTCGAGTCTAGAACATATTGCAGCAAGAAGTTATGCTGATGAAATTTTAACGCAAACTGCAAATGTAACTGAAACTTTTAGAGATTAAATATCATCCATCGTAACTTTTCTGTTAGCTGTTTAACTGTCGGATAAACAGTCTCAAAAACCAGTAATATTACTATATAATACTTACTAAAGTGGCAGAGTGTGGTGTTCCTAGGAATTAAAGGATGTCCCGTGCGTGCTGCTCATTCAGCCCCCACTGAGGTATATATAGCAACTCAGAGACACAATACGACCATAATATATAATTGCATGTAACAAAACAATAATAGAGGGTATTAAAACTGACATTTTCTAAAGCTATTCAAAGACACCGTTTACAATTCGTTCTAAACGCATAAAGAAAACAATGCTAGCGCAAATATATTGTCTTTACTAAACAAACATTTCGTTAATGAATAACCATTTACATATTTTGTATTGTACTTAAAATCTATAGAAATATCGATTAAAGAATGTTAATTGTACTTGTGGCGGTGGTGAAATAAATTCAGCTTAGACAATATGAAAAACAACAGAAAGAAAAACAATATTTGTCCAGCACGCAAGCACGTCTATGTCTTAACTACCCAAAATTATATAATATTACTTTAAACCGAAGTGAATAAACGTATATTGTTGTTATTTAAGGAGTTTGTAGAATATTTAATTTATAAGAAATTGTGAAAATCAGATGTTTTCAGTCAGAGCAATGATGCATCACTTTAAAATGTCTGAAAGTAAAGTTCTGCTCCATAAACAGATTTATTATTTCATGTGATTGTCTCTGTCTACTTTAACGCCTGTGGATAACTGGCGCACAATCCTTCTATATTATAATAACTGTTTTTCAAGAATGTTGAGTTAAGAAAGGCCACGATTTAAGAACAAACTAAGAACTGATTGTATGGCTGAATAATTGTGATTGGTCAATTGCAGGTCCGTCAGTTGCCATACGGACCTCTCGCTCTCGCTTCGTCCTTTCTATTGACCTTTTCACGCCCTCACTTACTCCAAATGATTAACAAATCCATATAATAAACATCTTATTAGCTTCGCGATTCATGCTTGGGCCATAAAAGAAAGGAAAAAGTCGGTCCATAACTTACCGTACAGACCTCGCACTCGGCTAATGGGATGTATAAAAATTACCCTTCACTGGAATATTTTTGAGATTTTTGTTTTCCTTTTAGAAAAAGAGACACATGTCCAATAATGTAGCTTCTTCAAATACTAGACACCACTTTTTCGATATTATTTATTCTGTTTCTTTTCCCAATTGAACCATACTACGGAGTGTATCCCAAATGTAACTTCGTGTGTGATGTTATTCGAATAAATCTGTTTTACGGGAATTCGTCTGATGTAGCTGTAAAGACAGGAATGTCTTAAGAACTTTCTCATGCTAAAATCGCTTGAACTCAGGCCAGCCTCAACGACGAAAATTACACCTCCTTACAAAAATACTAGTATATATAGACTTAAATAACTGAGACTAGACTCAGCAAGACGATTTGGTTCCAAGTCTTGTTATTATAAAGACCAATGTAACATAAACGTTTTGCTTTATTTATATGCATGAAAATTGATTCTGAAGTTCCCATATACTTGCAGTTTATATATATATTAGTCTCAGTAATAGAAGCTAAACTATTGCATCTTGAAATACATAAATAGCATTTTCCGTGTCATTGTACTAGTTGGCAAGCTCAATCTTGAGTTGCCTTTGTCTTGTAGCTAGCACAGTTACACTGTTTTGCAACGCGCAAACTTTCTTGTGTGAATAAATGTATTCTGACATGAAAAGAACAGTAATAGACCTGTCCTTGCAATAGTACACAAACTAAACTATTTAAGATAGTTTTTTCCATCTAAAATATGTCGGCACTAATAGATAATTTATCAACATGTTTATTGTGATCACGTCAATACATTTTACGGTTTTGTAATCTTGTTTAATTTCAGCAGTTCTCCATGGGTGATATCAACTATATTACTGGATTACAGAACATTAGTACTTGCTAGGAAGCAGCTGATCTTCCAGTATCAGCGAATTAGCTCGGCCTTGTTTTGAAATCCTTTATCTACAGACGTAAAACAAAATAAACGTCATACAGGTATACATTGATAATTTCGGTAACAAACAAACCAACTTGTCGTGTTAAGTGATATTGTTGTAACTTATTTTAAAACGTGTTCGTTTTTTGCATAGAAAGAGAACTACATGCCGATGTATATCTTTGCATCAGTATATATACTTTGAATATAATAATACTGCAACATTACTACCACTACTACTACTACTACTACTGCTGCTACTACTGCTACTACTACTACTACTACTATTGCTACTACTACTACTACTACTGCTACTACTGCTACTACTGCTACTACTGCTATTGCTACTACTACTACTACTACTACTGCTACTACTGCTACTACTACTATTGCTACTACTACTACTACTACTACTACTACTAATAATAATAATAAACAAATAGATAAATAAATAAATAAAATAGTTACAGATTGCGCCTTTTCCAGTAAAAACAGCTCAAAAGAAAATACGATCACATCTTAAGTTCAATTCTAAAGTTGAAGCGTATAATAGAGTGATCAGCTCACTTTACTCGCGAAACAATCTCTACCAGTCAGAGTCTAGTAGAATAAAAGAACCAAACAAAAACAAAATATTTAGAGAGTAATAATACAGTAACTATTTCAGGATTAAGTTAAATCACTCTCTATACAAATACATTCTAGTAAAATAATTATATGAAACAGCTTGTTTAAGTTTGCACTTAAGAATATTTTTAAAGTTGCTGGCTGTCCGGTACTTCATGGGAAACTGTGCCCACATCACCAACAGAAAAACATCAGGTCGAAATTTTGGAATGACAAGCAGAACATTTTCACCTTTAATCGAAGATATCTCACTAGCTAATATATGAATTCAAAATGTGAGATAGATAACGCGTTGTCGTGACCGAGAGCTTTAAAATGTCTTAGTTATATATATCGACTCTTGAGCTTTATTTTCCGTGTATTAACTACCTCAGATCTAAGGAAATTCGTGAAAGTAGACGTTTTGATTTTAGATTATTCATTTGTATCGTTGAGTACAAAATCTTTTTGAAATTGTTATATTCACAAAACGTGACTAAATTATTTTAAAGTTGTTACTGCGTTTACAGTTTCTTCTAAGATCTGTATTTTGCAACGTGGTCTTCTAATTTATTCTCAAATTGCTTGGTATTCACAAAAAACTACTATTATTTATTTGTTTGATCAAAGTTAAAAATATAGCGTCTAAATAATTCGTGGTAACATATTTAGAAACATCCACTTTACATCCTGTTGACCAGTAAATCTGTCCGTATTGGTAATTTTTAGTAATTAAAAGCTATAAAACATAAGAATTTCAGAAATACACTGAGTTGGATTGTTCAAGAAGTTACCAACGTTTAGCAACAAATAGAAATATCATTGGTGTTATATTTGGTATTGTTATTAAATTGTGAGATTTATGTTCTAAGATTTCTCAGCACGGTCGCCACTAGGTGTGATTATTGAAGTGAAAGCTCTTGTTAATACTATTAATATTATTTGTTTTTCTTGTTTAAAATCAGTTATCAAAAACACCAACAAACACTGGCACTGGCAAAAAAGGCAACAGAAATTAATCATATAAAGCTGTGGCAGATAATAACTAAATTTTTTAAATATAATTATGGCGTTGTATTATTTTATTTATTATAGTTGCGAGTGCCAGAGCTCATGTTTTACTGCGCATGTACTGTAACGGTAGCCCGTCAAGTCTTCCAATTTATGGCTGCGAAATTTACGATACGAAATTTACTTACATTGATTGAGCATCAAACTCGAAAAGGAACGGAAAAAACGAGTACAGTTCTTTCCCGCCATTTGCGGTCGCCATCTTGTCTTCCCGAACAAAAAATTCCCGGATCAAAACTAGTGCGATCAGTTCACGTGCGCACACTAATACATGTACTCATTGGTAATCACAGAGATTATTGTAGTCATTACAAAAATATCGACTTATTTCTACTTATATCGATTTTGATCATTTTGATCAAGACTATGAAATACATGTATATGAGAGCGCCTTATCCCCGCGTGTCTCTATTAGCAGACATTAAAGAAAATAGATCATTTTAAAACTGTATGTCGAATAAGAAATTCGACCTACCTTTGATGCGATTTTCCATTGGTTGCTTCCTTTAATAATAATAATAATAATAATAATAATAATAATAATAATCAATTATTATTATCCTTTGCAATTATATTTTCGCTTCAATTTGACGTAAAAAGATAACTCCCTCGATAGATTCGACCAGGCCAAGCAAAACGTTTTCGTGCATCGTGTCCAACCACAAACAGACATCACGTAAAATTATCATCGCTATCGTTAGTAATTTGAAACGAATTTGCAAAATAAACTTATATTAAACTATGTCAGTTTTCTTAATCGTCGAATAGTCCTGTTCAGGGTTCCTAAATTGTAACCAAGCCTTTGCCTGAAACTGAGGCGAAGGTTGTAATGTTTTAACATCACAATAGCTATAATTTACACATCAAAAGAAAGAAGGTTTGTATCAAAGCATAGATAACTTTCGTCTCGGTTTCATGCAAAGGCTTGGCTACAAATTTAGGAACCGTGAACAGGACTATTGTGTAACAAAGACAAAAATTAAACTATAAGTAAGTATACGCGGAAATCGACGCACAACTATTTATACCAGCAATTCAGAAAACTGAAAAGCCGTTCATTTTTGTCACTATACGACCGTATGATGCAAGTGCTCCATCTCGATATAGAATTGACTCAAGACAGTCTAAATAACCGCCACAAAACAACAGGGCAAGTACAAATGTGCTGTGGTATTACTACTGTATGTTAGTTAGTATTGTAGAAAACCCATTCTGGAAAGGCTGAGTTGCAATCTCAAGGCCCCAGGGGCGGAACTCCCGGAGTAAAATGACGGGAGGGGGGAGCTTAAGGGTATCGTTCTTGTTAGTTTTGTATGGTTTTAGGGTATCTTTTTTCGGCCTGTGTATTGTTCTAGGGTATGATTTTGATGCTGTTTATGTTTGTAAGGATGCAAAATGTCACATGTCAAGATTAGTGCAAAAAGCCCGGCAAAAATTGCCTGTAAATTTGCAAACTGATATAAACGGAAATTGCTCGAGTGCTGAAAACACGCTGTGGAAATGACGACTAGCCCGGAAATAATGAGTCTTGTGTAAATTTGCAAACTGATATAAACGGAAATTGCTCGAGTGCTGAAAACACGCTGTGGAAATGATGACTAGCCCGGAAATAATGAGTCTTGTGTAAATTTGCAAACTGATATAAACGGAAATTGCTCGAGTGCTGAAAACAC
>JANVCH010107851.1:0-13948 GCA_025505405.1 Epizoanthus rinbou | reverse complement strand
TTTCTCTCTAAGATCATAGTTGTTGTTGCTGCGCGTAAACAGCTCTGAGAGATAATCTGGAGCTAGCTCGTTGAGAGTTTTGTACATAATAATGGCAGTATGTTTATGCCTTGTAGTCTCCAGGTCATCCCATCCAAGCTGCTTTCGAATTATGAGTGACCTTATGTCATAACCCTTGCGGGTGATGATTCTGGCCGCTCGGTTTTGTAGCTTTTGAAGTCTCGCTGTTAAAGAGCAGTTTAAATTACCCCATACTACATCACAGTAGTCGAATAGGGGTTTTATGAGTGCATTATATATTGTAATAAGTGTGTCTTGAGGAACATATCGGCTTGCTTGTCTGAGGGCAAACAACGCAGAGGATATCTTCTTACAAAGTTTGTCGATATGTTCCTCCCACACAAGCCGCTGATCGATAGTTATCCCAAGGGATTTAGTGGACGTGACTCCTTTTAATGGTTTATTTCCAATATTTACGACATCGGTTTGATCCAAGTCAAGATTAGCTAAGTTAAAATCTGAAGCCATGTACATAAATTCAGATTTTAGAACATTCAAACTTAATTTGTTGGCTAGTAGCCAATCTTGAATATTACATAGATCGTGGTTAAGTTCCTCATGAAGATGGATTGTAGATTTTGAGGAAACTGTGATGCTGGTGTCGTCAGCGTACATTCGTGCAGTCGAGAATCTCAAACACGCAGGAAGATCATTGATGTAAATAAGAAAAAGTAAAGGTCCTAGAATGGACCCCTGTGGAACACCACACGTGATATAACGGGCTGATGAAATGCTCTCTCCAACTACACAAACTTGATTACGCTCTGATAGATATGATTTAAACCAATTAAGAGTCATTCCACCAATTCCGAGCAATCTCATTTTTTGTAGGAGAATTTCGTGGGATATAGTATCGAAAGCTTTTGTGAGATCCAAAAACGCTACTGCATTTATGTTACCCTTATCGATGTTGAGATACCACTCGTTAGTTGCTTCAAGTAGAGCGGTAACAGTTGAGTGAAGGGAGCGGAATCCAGATTGGTTTTTGGTTATGAGGTGATTTTTCGAAAGGTAATCATATAACTGATTATAAATAATTCTTTCGAAGATCTTAGCAATAGCAGGAAGGATGGAAATGGGACGGTAGTTGTTTGGATCTGTTTTATCGTCTTTTTTGAATAGTGGAAACACTTTGGCATTTTTCCACTCAGAAGGGAAAACTCCGGTCACTACAGACTTATTGAAAATTTTGCACAGGGAGCCAGCGATTGCCGGGGCTGCAATTTTTAAGAGTTTGGCTGAGATTTTGTCAAGCCCTGTTGCTTTTCTGCTTGCGAGAGATTTTAGAGTCCTAAATACTGTTTTAACCGAGATATTATTAAATTTAAATGTGGTATTTGTTTCGGCTATATATTGCTCGAAACAGTAACTATTTTGTGGCAGAGCAGATGCTAGTTTAGGGCCGATCTCAGTAAAATGAGTGTTAAACTGATCGGCAATTTGCTCAGAATCAGCAGTATAGGACTCGTTGTTTATTTTAATCTCATTAATTGAGTTGTCTTTTGTTTTTCTTGATAAAATTGTATTGATTGTCTTCCAAATCTCTCGCACGTTTCCAGAATTTTCTTTAATTTCGTTATGATAGTAATTTGCTTTCGATTGTCGAATTTGGTTGTTGACATTATTTCTAGCGGCTTTATATGCATTCCAGTCTCTAGTGTCGCCCGAGTGCACAGCCTTTCTCTTAAGGTAATTATGATTTATAATTAATCCTTTGAGCTCGGGAGTGAGCCAGGGCGACTGCTTGTGGCGAACACGTTTGGTTCGTTGTTTTGCGTGCTTGTCAGCAACACTTGTAAAGAGTTGCTTCAAAGTGTCCCACATTAAGTCAGGCGACTCCAAGCAATCGATATCTCCCCAGGGAACATCTTCTAAATCTTGTAAGAATGCCTCAGAATTGAATTTCTTAAAAGATCTGCTGGTCACATATTTATGTCCGTTGTTACTTGGGACGGCTACTTTTCGAATAAAATATACCAAGTGGTGGTCGCTAGTTCCCCAGTCGACCACACCTTGGGTTACCACTCTTGGGAGATTGTTTGTTAAAATCACATCGATGAGTGTTTTTGAAGTAGCAGTTATTCTAGTTGGTTGTTCGATAATTTGGGTTAGTTGGAAAACTTCGCTGATTTCTATTAATTGTCTCGTTTGCGAAGTTTTAGTTTCAGACAAGTAATCACAATTTAGATCGCCAATAACAATGATTTCTCTTCTTTCAAGATCGAGTGTTTTCACTACATCTTCCAAGTAACAAAAGAAGCTGTCGTCGGTCCCCGGAGGCTTATACGCTGCGACAACTGAAAAAGGCGGGGAATTTGGTTTACAAATATCTTCCACAATCGCTTCATAATTTGCGTTTCGAAAAGCTGAGCGTATTTTAAAATTGATGGTTGACCGAATGTAAACACAAACTCCGCCACCGTTACGATTTCTGTCCCTTCTGATTATGTGATCCTGGGATATGAATGGACGAGTCAGGAATTAAATCGCTCAACCGACTTTCATTAATTGCTAAGATATCCAAATTCTGATCTTCCATGGATAATCTCAATTCATCAACATAAGCCGGAAGACTGACAATGTTTAAAGAAGCAATTTTAAACCCTCTAGTATGAGGAATTAGAGACAAGTTGTTTCTAGTAGTTATATCAGAAGGGACAGACTTCATCTCGCTGTTATATTAATTACAGTGAATATAATTCTTAATAAAATTACTAGCAAGAACTGAGCTGCCTTCCTGAGATAGGTACAGGCCACTGCGGTTAAATAAGTGTTCTTGTTGGATGTTGCTGTTGTTGACAAAAGACCATCCCCGATTTGCCGAAAACTTCTTTAAAATATCATTAACTTCTGTTAGTTTAGAGTTTAAATGGGGTTTGTCCAACCGCTTAATGATAGATGAAATTGCTAATGAGCAATTGCAGTTTTGTATAATGTTATCTGCAAGATTTACTATACCTTCCGCGATTTCCCTCGGCTGCACATGTTTTTGTAGGTCGTTAGTACCGACGTGGATTATTCTGGATCTGATCTTGTCGTTGGGATCGCATAGCTTTCCATATCTTCAATCGTTGATCCTGGAAATGACTTGACCGAGACAGACATTCCTGGGCGAGCTTTAGTCATCTTCCACCCTTGTACACCTTTCACCATAGAGTCACCTAGAATTACAACTCGGTGTTTTGAATTAGCTTGATGGTCAGAACGAGATTGGTTTTGGGTTTTTGAAGGTTGAGAACGCTGTTGACTAGAATTAGGACTGTTGTTAACGGGGGCTTTCTTTGTCTCCTTTTTCTTATTCTTATTCTTTTTCTTCTTGTTCTTACGCTCCGTTCGATTTTCCTTCGATTGCTTTCCCTCCATTTGCTCAATTCCATCCGCCGGCTGCCAGGTTTCCGTGTCGCCAGTATCTTGATTGTGACTGATGTTTGACAAGCCGTTTGCTTTGGCATCTAGGACTACTGCATTCAGGCCTGTAAGAAGACTGGCTTTTTCGTTTTCGAGATTTTTGATTTGCTGCTCGTATCTCTCGCATTTTAGCTGCAACTGGGAGAGAGATTCTTGGTTTGTCGCGGTAGGGATGTGAGTGCGTTCGCTGACTAACAGCCTGTCGGATAACGCATCGAGCTTTGATTTTATTCCTTCGATGTCTTTAGCCAGGACTGCACATAAATCGCAGGCAACAAATTCTTTTTGTTGGCTAGGTCCTGCGTTCGGTAATTGATGGTCGTCCCATGTGTCTGTGCAAAAGATCGACGAGTTGCTGTAGTCATTTGAAGCGCTGACGAAAAGCTGAGTCATAGTCGGGCTTGTACCGCCATTCACCGAGTCGTCGTTTGCAGTCACACCATTGTTTAACAAGTCTGCGTTTGACAAGTCTTCTTCAATGGCGTCAGCAGCTGCAAGACCAAGTATCCGATTTCTTAGCTCAGCATGATCTTTTCCTTGGATTATTATAGTTTTGGTGCCACTGTACCATTTAAGAACGATTCTTGGAGCTTTATAAGTCAACATCTTGTGAGTGTTGTCGTTCTCCCAATTACCATTTTGCCAACCGTCGATATCTTTCACAAGGTTTGGCAAATATTTCTTCAGATGTGACTCATCGCTGGTCCATTTTAGTTTATTTTGTGAGCTATCGTAAGAAAAGCTGTGGTTCACTTCCATGTCCTTGTTTAAGGCAATTAAGCATGCACTAGAACTTGTATTTGTGAGAGTCGACTTCGCTGCCTATTGAGAGCCGACTTCGCTGTTGGAATAAGTTGAACCTGTTTCTCTATTACCCCAAGAGACACACACAGAGACACACACAGAGACACACACGCAGAGACACACACGCAGACACACACATGCAGAGACACACACACAGAGACACACACACAGACACACACACAGAGACACACACACAGACACACACACAGAGACACACATTTTATGTTTTCGTGTTGAAAATATCCTCACGAGTGAGAATATTTTCAACACGAGAAGATAAAAATCATGATAGATAGCATACACATCTTCGGAGATGTTAATCATCCTAACTCGAAACAGAAGCCTTTGTAAAGGGTATGAATGGTAGTAATAAAGCAAGGAAAAACATTAGAGAACTGTCAAGCTTGAATTTAATTAACACCAGTGATCGGCTTAAGCGCACTTTGTTCAAATGGCCGCTTTGCTGGTATCTTTTGAAATTTCGAGTTACAAACTAAATGATACTGTTGTCGTGTGTTTCAATGGTGAACTTTAAAATAATTTTCTATAAACGCTAAGCTTTACTGTTTGCAACAGTAAAGAGTCGCATTCAAAAGCCATAAAATAAACGTGAACTAGTGACGCTTGTGCAATTTTAAATTATAAGGAAACGAATTGAAAACAAAGCAGAACTTTGACGTGCGTAAGTCGCTTGAACATGAAGTGTAACAGGTAATTATCTTTTTCAAATTTGGTGGCTTTAAAAAAAGCCGTTGTTTTGGTTTCAGTCTGTTTTCTGAACTTTGAATGCTGATCAGTAATTCCCCCAGTCCATGGCAAATACAACCTCCTCTGGAACTCCTTGAGAGACAAGTCTGCTTCTCTTGAGCACCACGTGCATCTTTGTAACTAGCTGATTGTGAGTTAAACAACTCGTGGTCCGAGCACTTGGTGTTCCGTCACCTACGGTGTTCATGTCATCCTCCTCTTCCTTGCACACCTGTCTGTACTCCATCCTCATTTTATGTCGCCTTCTAACGTGAACATTGAATCTTGAAAGCGGTACGTTATAATAACGGCATCGTTTTAGTAGACAAGGTTTCTTTCATGACGATCTTTCGTGGTCTTTGGTAGAATTGGGCGCCCACATGGATGGGTTATTTCAGGGCGAACTCTTTTTAAATGTCTGTCTAGCCTAACAAAGTGTAAACCTTGCTGACGGCACCCTTTCACACAGCATAAACCACTCTGCATTTTCGTAAAAATCAGAAATGAAAGTGCACTGAGTTTTGCAAAACTATTACTTGTCTACTAAACACGAAAAGTTTCCATAGTGTTTCTATGGTTACAAAACAACATATGATGAGGGTGTACTGCATCAGCCGATGATTGGATTTGGTGGTTAGCCTCATAACACCAAATGCAATAAAAGAAATGATCAATATACCACCTCCTTTGCGTCCTTGCCGCACTACAAGTAGTATATTACTTGTTTGTATGCTTGCTTTGATTTACTTAGGGTAGTTTTGAAATTCACTCTGAGCTGTCCATTCATGTGCATGCCAGGATTGGCAAATCACGTTGACTGTCCTTTTCTTTGGATCGTCAAAGCCATTTTTGTTCAAGGAAGCCCCACCCTAACTTCACTATTTAACTTGAATCCTTGAATCAGATGCAGAGTGCTTGGTCGCTGATCAATGCTACTCGCCTGGAAAAAGGAAGTGGAGAAGTGTGAGAGCTTTGGCAGAAACATCGTTAAGGTGAGGAAATTTTCCTTATAGGTTTATAAGTTGCAATACTGCTTTCCTATGTACGGTGAAAGGTTTATTTTTGCGTATAAAATTATGGTTATATATGGCATCGACATTGCTCCAATCTCGATGACAATGCCAATGGTGAATGAATGCCATTGGTGGCACATAATCAAATTTGAGATGTACAGGATTAGTTATACGCAGTTTTTGGGCATAAAAAGATTTTGTCAAAACGAAACAGTGCAGCACTTTCACCGAACAAATCAGTTGTTCTGGATACTGAAGTTGCAAACACATTACAATTTTTAAAATAGCTAGAAATCAGTATTCTTAATTAGTTAATACGCTCAAAAATTCCCATGCTTCTCCGACATTTCACTTTCCAGTGATAAAATGTAAAATTTTGCCTGGTGGTTTTCATCTTAGATAATTCAAAAGTTTTCATACATCTTTTGGGCTAACCACATGGACCATGATATTAACACACATGCATTGCATATATAAGCGGGAAACAACATAAACTTGCCCAGAGAAGACACGAGGTTAATAGATATAAACAAAAATCCACAAATTTTCATTGTAATATTTAAACAATATAACGAGCCACACAAGAATCCATCTTGAAAAATGGTCATGTATGCTGTAGTTGGGCCGAGTTTAGGCCAAACGATACAATCAAAGAATGAAGAGAATCAAGTTCTTCACTTACTGTGATTTTCCTGCATAAGATCCTGTCGATGACATGGCTAGTTTCTGTCCAATGTGCAAATGAGGAAATATTATGATTATCCACATAATTTAAAATCACCAGCTCGGTCTTATAAGAAGCACCGATAGAACACTAAATAGTTTTCATTCAAAATTAGGAAATACAAAAGCAAGAACCGTAAAAAAGACCTAGGTAAAATACTCTGGCAACGTCCGAACCAACTGTTTCACGTTGGTGCAGAGGGACGACGGCGAGATGTGAAATCTAGTCATGTGCAGAAGTGTTTCCGAATGTATTTTTTGCTTCTGGTAGCCATCGTCGTGAAATTTCTCGGTGCTAAAGGTCCCTAGTAGCAGGTGGTGGTGGAGGAGGATCAGGTTGGTTATGTTCCAAAGCCTTTCTTCTCTGGGTGGTGACTGCAGCTTACTTTCCCCCATTGCACCAGAATGCCTCATTTGTCTTCTTGTATGGGCGGGGCACTCTTCTTGCATCCTGCAGCTTTTCAAGTCGCTTTTCAGCGATTAGGAGATGTGTCCCACTTGTTGATCTTACGGTGAAAAAACCTCCTAAAGTCATCATTTTTCTTTTCCACCCCTGTAGTTGTGAAAAGAAACACATTGACATAAGCTGTACATTATCTTATTGTGGAACACTTTGTGATTGTATAATCAAATTCTCCACCGCAGGGCATAATGCACTTATTTGCTGTAAAACTTGACATAAATTCAATCAAAAATAATGGCCAAGTATCCTTACGATGGGCAGCAAATATCACTTAATAAATAATACAGAATGCAGTGTTTCTGTTAGTTAATTAAAATAGTCTTTCCTTGTCATCCTACCAACCTTGCCCACTGAACTTTTTTATTCCTTTCAAGCTTCGCATGAGGTCTGGTATATGGATAATGAGTACATGAATGTAGGGGGTGATGATGTACTTGAATTTCCACCCTGGTGTGTTGCTGGTGTCCAGGAAAACCATAAGCTTGCCCAGTTTAATGCCTGTTTGGATGCAGAAAACAAGGAAATTAATAGCTGTTCAAATTTTGATATAATGGTTCCCTAATAAATATATATATTTATTGGTCATAGCCCACCAATTAGCTGACTTTTGTCTGATATTCACTCTGTTTCTGATCTCTCTAAGTTGGCAATTTTGTGAGTGCAGGGCTCAAAATTGCGACTGATACAGTTCCATTTGTGACTGAAATTTGTCGCTTTTTGACTAACACTTCTGCAGCCGTCACATTTATATGAATGAATCTCACTTAAATTAAAATATTTACATTTGAGATGATATACTTGGCATACTTTTGATTTTGATTACCATGTAATATGTAGATTTAACTTCAATTTATACTTTTATCTTAATCTTATTGAATTTCTTTTGACCTTTTCCTCTTCCAACAAACATAAATTAGCTAGCTGTCGTTATCTAGTCTCTGGCTATTGCAGTTAGCTTGTACCTATATACTCTGTTATATTTTTCTTTTTTACTATTATAATATTACAATTATGGAAGTGATCAACTCTTTGAACTACTGGGCCCAGTTGTTTTGGGGCAGTGCCAATTACAAGACTCTCACTACAACCAAAACACAATTACTTACCTTTTAATTGATAATCATCAATGGTGGCTGGAGAGGGATCATCGGTTGCAATGGTGTCATAGAGCTCTCTGAAATCATATAACATGAAGAAAATGTTGTCATTAATGCTAGTAGTTCTTTATTAGGTTTCAAATCATGATGAAAGGTAGTAAAATGTAGGTTGTGGTTTTTAAGGATTGCATGGATTTATTATTAGTCTGAATTAATTACATAAATAATCATGTTCTTTCTGTAGCCTACATGTAATAAATATTTTTTTAAAACCAATGGGAACACTAGAACTAAATGTTCCCCCGATATCAACTTTTGCCATCGTTTGGCCTACACACAGGCATCGAAAACCTTACATAATTTTCCTTGAAGGTTCAAATTTTTGAGAGTCAACTGTAACTTTAGTATGATTATTAATAATATATTTAGAGTTCATGTCATTATCAACAACATACTTTTCATAGTTGCACTACTTTTTCTGAATTTTGTGGTGGTAAGCAGTAGCTGAGCTTCTCCGGGAGCTGTCGTAGCAGTTTCTTCTTATCACC
The DNA here is from genome assembly GCA_025505405.1 of Epizoanthus rinbou. Taxonomy (NCBI): domain Eukaryota; kingdom Metazoa; phylum Cnidaria; class Anthozoa; order Zoantharia; family Epizoanthidae; genus Epizoanthus; species Epizoanthus rinbou. Next base: position 5,085 of record JANVCH010107851.1, on the reverse strand, counting down.
TCCCGTCAGTGATGTCCAGTTTTCCCAAATAGCAAATGGGACTCCACATGAATGAATGGTTTCAATGAGCTTGTTTAGGTGGTCTTCACTTCTTTTAGATGCGGGTTTCAGGGTGTTTTCTTGCTGTCGAAGAAAAACACGTTAGATTGCAGTTTCTAAATGACTTGAGAAATGAGGCTTCTATATTAGTTTTGTACTACATAAAAAATCCTTCTTATTGATCTAGAATGTCAGAAAACGTAACTGTGCTAAATGAAAGACAGTGCAATTGAGTATAACATATCTCATGTCCTCACGGCAAATGCTACAAATCTGTGCTAAAGAGGCTGTCCGAAAATATACTGACAGTTTTTAATTTAAGATTAATTGTAATTATTAAAGTAAGGAGAAATATTATATTTCCTGACACACCTTTTAATGAGATGATGTCACAAAAGTTCTGTTGAATTCAACATTACTTGCTTTTGTATTGTCTACTGATGTATATTGAAATGGCATGTTTGAACAAGTAACATCATAATATAATTATGTAATATTTACTTACAGAGTCCCACCAGGTACATGTTGAAATGATGCCTTCTTGCAGGCGATCAGAAACTCGAAGTAGGCAGTGCAATTCATCCACTACGATGTGGTCCAAAGGTATGTTGAGTAAGGGCTGTTCTTTGCACCATGGATCCTTGTGCCATTGACTTGATAACTTTCTTCATTGTTTCAGATTTGAAATAATGTGGTGGGAGATCCATGTCGCACCTGAATTAAATTATTGTTTTGTGTAAATTATTAGTATAATAATTGTGTTTCTGTGAGATTTCCTTTAATATTTAGTCAGACATTCATTGAAAATACATATCTGTTTTCTGTGTCTGTTTATCAATACAAATAGATAGATTTAGAATAGAGACCGTAAGATACCCGAAACTCTGTGTACGGGTAACAGGTAGCACCATTGTTTCCAACTTTGAGATGACATTATTGGTCCTACCGGTTGAGAATATGCACTATCTGTCTGATTTTGTCTTTTTCAACTTCGGGCAGACTGAGATACTTTTTCTCCTTGCTGGTCAGTTCTGAAATTAAAGGTGATGAGCCATTGTTAGTAATATCTCTATTTTCAGTTGTATTGTTGTTACAATTGTTCTTTAGTTGTGCATATGTGATTGAGTGAACCAGGCAATATTAGTCATTTACATAGTCGGTCTCTCAACTTACCAACATCAGTGGCTTGATGGGCCATGTTGTTTTCTTGTCTTGGCTCTTCTGTTGGAATTCCAGATATAGAATAGAGAACATATTCAAGCAAATATTAAAATGTTCACTTGATCCTTGAAAGTGCTCAATACATTGAAAATGTAGAGCTTGATAAAAAGTAAAAAGGCTAAGATGGTTTTTTATGATTTTACAGGTGGATTTAAAGTGTTTTTTTCTCTCTAAACTGTTTTCATACAGTTTATTTTTAAATACGACAGCAAACCCAGTAAAGTTGGTTTCACTGGCAAATGGAAAGTGCCCTTAGTAACGCGCAAATTAAAACCAAGTTTTGTCGAGACAAATTACATAGAAAGTGGCTATCTTAATAATAGTTTGTAGAAAAATGGTGCTGAAAATAATTGTGGGTGTCTTTTTTTTTGTTTTAGTGCTACAAAGAAGCGATTTTTGACTATAAACGATCCATAGCAACGATATTACCATATTAATTTCAACATATGGCACTTACTTGTTTTATCTGAATTGCCTTTCATATTGACTTCTACTTACTGGCCTTTCACAAGACCGTCATTAAATCATAGGTTTTGGCAACCCACAGAGACTTTCCAGCATGTACCCTATCAAATAAATATAATAATTAACAAAAAAGAACACAAGAAAAGGAAAGAGTTGTTGACGTTAAAAATATATTGTTTAGCTTTGTTTGCGTAATTTTCTCATATTATATAGTCTAGTTATACTGTTGTCATGACACAATAAAGCTGAGTGTTTGTTTCGTCATTATTGTTGTCAGAGTTTGTTGATCGCGTAATACGCTATAATTTTCAACTGAAAACTGTTTTAAGAGCGCACCTGATCTTTTCGACGTCGCGCTTTTGTCGTCGTTCGCCCATTTTGTGATACATAGATAGATAGATAGTGTATTTAAAATATTACCTGGCAAGCCATAAGGCTGAATTGCGTAATTTACAATATTAAAATTCTAATAATAGTTGTTAAAAAAACCTATTTACATGTAGTGGGAATATAATAATCTAAGATATGATGCTAAAATTACAAAACATTATGATCAAGTGATGCAGGTTTTCAACTAGTGAGTGTAAATAATCATTTTTAATTATTAACAATAGTATTTGTGAAAAATAATCCACCTGCAAGTAAACCCACTGGCTTATATTTCTGTGTACTAAACTATTACATACTTTGTATGGTCATTTTAAAATGAAGACTCCGCTGTAATCGTAAGTTCCCCTCCACCCTCCCAACTGCCAAAACGTTTCTCCCCACCAAATAAGCTCAAGAGAAAGCCCTTTGAACAATAATAATCCTTCAACCTATTAATCCCTGTGCTTATCCTAATTTTAATGGACAAGATGATACATCTAATTCAATATTGTTTCAATGGTGGGTTTGAACTCAAATTTAGTATGCTTGAGAAACTTCCAATCGTGAACGGCCCCATGGCAGGAGAGAGAAAGCATTTCCCATTTCCTCTTATCGACTCTGTGTTGTCAGTTTAGTACAAAATATCCAGTCATTTGTTTACATATTCTACCTGGTATAAGAAGTTATACAAAAACTAAGAAGGATAAAGTCTAACTTCAGCTCCAGGGGCAGATTAGGGGAGGGGCCTAGGGGCCCTGGGCCCCCATTTCCGCAGCAATTTTGCAAACATTTTCTAAGCAGAGATACCTTTTTGCTATCGTATCGTATCGTATCGTATCGTATCGTATCGTATCGTATCGTATCGTATCGTCTGGTCTCGTCTCGTCTTGTCTTGTCTTGTCTTGTCTTGTATCGTATCGTATCGTATCGTATTGTATTGTATTGTATTGTATTGTATTACATTGCATTGCATTGTATTGCATTGCATTGCATTGCATTGTATTGTAGCATAGCGTACCATGGAATATAGTGCATAATTAGTTGATTGTCATTGTTCATACCGTAAAGGAGTAATCATGTATGTCAGTGGTGTTGCTCCGACGATAAAACTGAACAACAGTTTTGTTTCCAACCTCTACCGCTGATTCCAGATGATAGTGGCGCCCGGTTTTATCAATTGATGGCCTGCCGATTTGGTTGGCGTGAAAATCCTGAAAAGGATATATCAACACTAAATTGAATTGCCAAATATACTATAAAGCGTTGATAAATATATCCCGTAGAGCTGTCCGTGGACAGGGACGTTAAGCCGTTGGTCCCCCATGCAGCGGATGAAGAGCCACTCTGTGGATATGCCGTCTGGGTAATGTCATTATTATTATTATTATTATTATATTATTATTATACTTGTGCATACTACAAACTATACCGTTCAATAAGAGATTCATTATACAACTGTATTTAGGATGTTCCAAATCTCAAAATTCTTTAAGTGAGTTTGCTAGAACTCGTGCCAGTCTCGCTCGTGCGGTTATTTGGAATCGACTGACTGACTGACACATATTCTTCAAGACTCTTGGGGGAGCGTATATCCCTGTGCGGGTGGGGTGGGGGTTTTGTTTCAGAATTATTTTTGGGTTTCAAATGTTTGGGGGAGAAAACTGACATTTGTACCAGGTTTCGTTGTTTTCTTTTCATTTCAGTAAACCCTCTGAATATTGTGTTCTTTCTGTCTCTTGCTGCCCCCAAATCAAAATTCGCCGGAACAAAGAAAATCCTAAGATAGCCGGATTTTATTGAAGGGCTGGAATATGCATTTAAGAGTTTCAATATTTGAATATTCCCTGGGGGAGTATGCCCCACACCCACCCCCCTAGGTGTTCTCGCGTTCGGCGCTCGCGTTATTGTTTCCACACCACTTACAAAGCTGTGTGCGGCCCTGTGTTCCGATAGATTTTTATGGTCTTTCAGTTTAAACGAAACCAGTGCGGTGCAAAATAGAGATTCCTATTAATTCGTGGTAGAACGCATGCATGAATGGAGCTGTGGGAATGCTATATTTATTATGCTGATCAAAGTAGGTGCACTGAAGATATTTTAAACAATTCATAAACTCTTGCCGAACACTTGAGTTAAGGGGATTACATGCAGGTATAACTTTAGGAGTACTTGACGAGAAAGGCTAGTTGCACGCAACATGCAACTGAAAATTCACGGAATAACCCAAGTGCACTTTTTTTTATAAGAATGCCGTCTAATTTTTTAGTTGAGGCTAGGCCTATAAAAATGGAGTTCATATAACACAAAAAAGAGTGTATGCACACACTCAGGATATCGAAAAGCTGATGTCGATATGCCACGTATATTTCACTATTACGTCATAGAACAAAAAGTTATTCATTTTACTGGTAAAGGTTCAAATCCACCAAATATATGTTATATCTGATTCGTACGATCACATAAACAATAAAATGTAGCAAGAAATTTGTTTCACAGCTTCGCTGATGTCGAAACCGAGCTGAAATGTGATTCGTTTACATTTTGTTTTCCCTCACTTCAATCCCACAATGCAACAGTAACACAGCTTTTGAAAGTCCAAAAACAGAGACTTGCAATTCTCAATGCAAGTTTCTTTAAACCATCAATCTGATCTCAGTATCACCTTCTGATTTGCTTAATCTTCTCTATCAAATCGTAAACATATAATCTCATTGCTAAAAACATCCTCGGGCTACAGTTAATCCCGTGATTATATTGATCATCGGTTCTGTGCAGCAATCAATGTCGGGCTACACACGTTTCTTTATATAAGAACCAGATATTTTGGCTGGGGCTCATTGTTCTTAATATTTTGGAAATTTGTACCTCAAATTGTTCTTATTTCTATAATTAATAAGATTGCTGTAGTGGGAAAAGAATTCCTGAAATGATAATAATAATAATGAACACAATATTGCTCCGCTTTTGAGAGTGTTGGGTAATACTAATCAT
>JANVCH010107740.1:0-13949 GCA_025505405.1 Epizoanthus rinbou | reverse complement strand
ATGTTTGTATTTACTACCTTATAGATTGGTTTGGGCTGCCATTTTGGGTTTAACAATTGGGTTTCCAAGGAAAGACTCGATAGTATTTTATAAACGCCAGAAACATATTCCAACATGAAGAAATCGGTTTTTAATTTTCGATCTTTTGAACAACCGGGCCCGGCGTAATTGTCGTGAATACAGACCCTATTATCAGATAAATTACTTCTCATAGATTATCTCCTCTAACTCTTTTGATCATTCTCAACAAAATGTCAAAATTTCCAGAGCCTCTCTTTAATACACCATGCATCCAGCGCCTTTCGCCAGCTCGTATTTGAAGAGTGGTGGAGATGAAGAATGCATGAAATATTGTAACTGAGTGGAAATACTGTAAGACGGTATAAAACGGTTGATAAGGTGGTTTTGAAATTTGGTTCAAAGGGAAAAGTCAGCAGGGTATTTGATCTTTGATTCTGCCTGTTTCCGTTACCAGATGCAATGGATTAACTAAATAGAGAATACCTGTGGCAACTAAACATTATTTGGTTTTCCAACAAACAGTTGGTCGGCCGTTGAGTACAAACTGATTTATGGCAATGTATATATACACGTATCTTCGTTTATTAGGCCGAGTATGAAGAGTGTATAAATGCAGTTAGAAGGGGTCAAAAGGAAGTAACATATCTATCTGGCAAGCTGGCCGAAACATTGGCACAACCTATCACTCTACGGTATGTATAGTTTTGAACCATAGCCCGTCTGATTGTTTGGACGAGAAAGAAAGGAGAAACTCACCAATTAGCCATTTTCCTTTGGAAAATGATATTAATTTTCTTGTCTTTGGGAGCAGGTTTGAACTACTTTTAAAGGTTTGAATCTTATCCTTTTTAATGAGTCTTTAATTATAATTTTATCGTATTTATATCTTATATAAACGAGAGGCATCATCATGTTGTGTGCAATTGCGACCAGTATAGCGTGATAACAAAATAAAGCTATTTCAAAACCATACAGTTGTCGTAGATTTTGTACATGCTTTTATACATAGTACAATCGTGTATACAACTAAAAATTATTCTTCTGCTCCAAGTGTGTTATTCGCCTTTGTCACAGTCCGCCATGTTGGTATTTTACACGTATTATGTATAGCCTCGCTTTGGTGCCTAATTCGCTTTTGTCACAGCCCGCCATGTTGGTATTTTACACGTATTATGTATAGCCTCGCTTTGGTGCCTAATTCGCCTTTGTCACAGCCCGCCATGTTGGTATTTTACACGTATTATGTATAGCCTCGCTTTGGTGCCTAATTCGCTTTTGTCACAGCCCGCCAACGGCCATCTTGGATTTGACGTCACTGATCTAGGCACCAAAACGAGGCTATACGTGTAAAATACCAACATGGCGGGCTGTGACAAAGGCGAATAACGTATTCAACACATCGCTCATTTCATAACCATAACCACAATTTCCTTCCACGGCGGGACACTGAAACTCATGGAATGTATCGAAGACCATTCACTGTCCTTGAAAATTCTTGAACCAGAAAAGTAACTAAAAATGAAATGTCAGCATGAAAGTCGTCGAACTTCGTGTACAGTTAAAGGGTGGGAACCCTGTGTCAGTGTAAACTTATTTTAATTAGCAATAGATAGAGGCAACTTTGAAGATGAAACAAACTAGAGACGATTTCGCTTGACTGTCAGAAGCTCATTGTCATCGAGAGTTGAGTACTGCCAACCAATCAGAGATGAAAATTGACGCGTGACTCGCTGACGCGAGCAACTCTGACAGTCAAGCGAAATCGTCCCCATGTCATTTTTGACAAACACATCATTCTAGGAAAGATTCGGATAGAATTGACTACAATGAAGATAGTATATGTTCTCCGGTTGCGCAGGAAAAGGTAGAGAGCTCACATGTTATTTCCCACGTTACAAGGGAGATCGAGGGGAGAGAAGAATAAATGGAGCACCTGTTATGAAGCACTCCTTTTCTTATGGTTGTGTTTTTATTAATTCTTCGTACATCATCGCTAACCGGGAGTGGTAAAATAAATGGTTTTGTATTCTTATTGTGTGGATAACTGAAATTGAACTGAAATCTCGTTAAGTGAGATTTAACTCTATTCAAACTGGGGGGAAGGCGCAACGCGCCCGTGGATATTTTAATTCACTGTATCTCCGAAACGGTTAAAACTACACTATTGTCGTTTCGTGACCTTTTTCCAAAATGTATCGAGGAACAATTTGGCATAATCAATACATCACCACTAATAAAGATGTTGCCATGGCAGCCAAGTAATGGAACAGTGACCAGGCCAATTTCGGTCTGTAAATATTTTGTACGACGTTTTTCCTGCTTTTCTTGATTTAATTTTGCAAAAATAGATTGTTAAAGTACATTAAGGAAGTTTTTCAGCAATTTTGAATCGAATGGCATGTTTTAGGCAACTTTATGACGTCATATAAAAATTCAAGATGGCTTCCATTGAAATTCAAAATGGCGACCTTGTGACGTCATATGACGTCATAGGACGTCACAGGTAACTTTTGAAATTATCAAAGATTTGTTTCGTGTTGCTTAATTACTGCTATCAGTTTCACATTCGTATTAGTTTAGGAGATACGGAGGGGATCCAGTACCAGGAACCCAAGAAAGCCCAGTCTGAATAAGGTTAAGACTATCCCACTGCACTTCTCATGTACCCTTTTGACAATTAACGATTTTATGTTTTTCTATGTTGTTTATTTCTTGTTTAGTTACTACCAAAACCGTGCTGATGATCTTGCAAAGAAAATATTCTTGTTGCACCTGGACAATGAAAAGTGAGTGATTGACTTTTTAAGACTATAAGTATTACTTTTCTTGTTACTCGTATTCTTTAGTCAATTCGCAACAATAGTTGTTTGTAGTTAAATGGTAGTTCACTCTAGTGTCCTTAGCAGTTGAAGGACATATATATTTGTAGCCATATGAGGGATTACCAATTCACTTCGAAATACAGTGTAACTTACTGAATAATTCAATTTCAATTAGTGCCACATCTGTTTGAATTGTTTCGTATTATTTTAGGCTCAAGACTGAAATGGAACTTAGAAGGTAAGCTCTATGTCTTTGTCTTGTCATTTTGTGTCCAGTGTCTTACTGACTTACATCCGATTCAATACTGTTACCTCTCTGACCTCTCTTGCCTTTGCTTTCCGGCAAATGGTTAAGTCTTGTGTTTGAGTTGGTGTGCCGTTGATCTAGCCATTGCCTAATTATTCGATTAGAGAGCAGCACAAGCAACAATTAATGTTCTACCTTCATAGTGCAAAAGAAAACTGTGCCTCAAACTTGGACGGTATTCCTGACATCCGTTAAATCAATCAATCAATCAATCAATCCTTTATTTAAACACGAAATCGCCTAAGAGCTACAGAGCTTGTTCAAAATACGATCGAGTAATATAAGGCAAGTTAATATATTTTGATGAAATTTGTCCCAATCCAAACATGAATTCAGTTTCTGACCCAGAGGCATTCGTGACTGGAACTTCTTATCACCCCAGCTCCTGAAACGCGAATTAGTGGGTTGACTTGGTATGGGCAATCAACAAGTATTTCCTTGCTTCAGTTCGCCGCTGACCCACCAATACTGCACTATAAATAAAATTGCATCCTGCACTGAACTGTCAGTAATATGCCCTCTTGGGATATTGCAAACTAAAAATGTAGACGTAGACACATTTGTCTCAACATTCTAATCAATCTCATAGAATGCCCAAGAAGATACGTCGTAGAGGTGTCGTGTCGCTGTTCGGTGATGACAATCCCATAGAGAGTAACAAGAAACAAAGTACTTCAGGGAGCAGTGAGGAAGTGCTAGCCGTCGGCAAGTAGCTAGAATATGATAGTGTGGAGAAGGACAGGGGATAGAAACTCGCTCCTTCCTTGCCTTTAACCTTTACTCCTCTGTTCTTTCCGCCTTATTCCCGCATTCCTTTTAGTATGTATTCCTCCTGCTTCCAGCTTCAGAATACCATCTTCGTCAGCTCTCATACCTCTACGTCTGTCTTCAGTATCCTTCCCGCATCAATCCTTGCCACCTCAATGTCTTCTTCTGTCCCTCGCTTCACTGATAGGCGATATATAGATGAAGGTAGCAGATAGCCCACTTCTTTGTTCCAACTGAAAGTAGGATAACACTTCCTTTTGTCAACTTCAGGGCTTTCTATTTGTCAGGTGAAGTCAGTTTGGTAGGCAGTTCAGCGATCTATCTTTGTATAAATGACTTGCTCCAGTACATGAGAATTGCGCAGTTACTTCCATTCCAGTAGCTGTGTCAGTTTGACGCGCACCATTTCCTAAGGTTGCCCCATTCCATCATGGGACACTGAGTAGCCAGTTTTATAAGTTATAAATCTGGCTACTCAGTCAGACCAGGCTTATCGACGTGGGGAGGTGCAGCTCATCGCAGATATAAACTGCTCTTAAACCACCTCTCTTCGATAAGCATACACCCACATCCACGGATAATTCCACCGAGGTAGTGGCAAAGCTATCTATACCAATAAAATACCAGTAATTTATATGTTTCTACACAAAGAACAAGAGTCCAACTCTTCATCGGAACAGTTCAGCGGCTGCCAAGTTATCCCAGGACTATCAGCGGGGGAACAAACTGACGCAGCTTTCCTCAAGAAGACAGTAAGTACCCAAGCTACTTATAGCCAAGGCTGTAGTTCCGACATAGTAATTTTGGCAATTGATAATGCGAAGATCAGTGTATCAAAATCAGGATAATTTGCAAAATTATCTGTCAAGAAAATATGACTCCACTTCTCTGTGTCTCCACTGGCTTCCTGCTAAACAAATAATTATCTTCATACTCTTACTAATTACTTTCAAGGCCATTAATGGACAGGCTTGAACAAGATATTTTTTCTTCCATAAATGTTTACATTACAAATAATATCAAATAATTAATACAAAACTGTGGTACTGGATATCGGAAATAGCTTGCGCTAAGCGTTTCTGGTCCATCAGCATTCACAAATATTGCAATGCTGTCGGATCTCTTCATTCCTTCAATCGAAAACTTACCTTATAAACTTGGATTTAACCTCATAACATATGGCGGCCGTTCTTTCTCTTTCGTTCCCTACTTGTGGAACTCTCTCCCTATTGAAATACGATCTACCAAGTCTGTAGACATTTAAAAACGTTTAAAATCATGGCTTCTTACTCTGGCTTTTAGTTACTCATATAACCAAATATGTTGTTTGTAATGTTTTAATATTAATTAATTAGGGATCAGAATTTATTCAGTGTTTGTATTCAGTTGCTGTCCCAAGTGGATTTACCGAAAGCAGCTATATAGTACATTATTGCTATTACTATGCTGCAATCTAAATATTATTCTACTAGCTTACCAATGCAACAGTCGTCGTAAGTTGACATTGTAACATTAGAAACAGTGTCTAATAGGTCCGTTTCAGACTTGAGTTAAGTTCATGAAAGTTCGACGTCTGAAACAGATTTTAAAAATACTTCCTTTTGAATTAAATGCTGCAGAGGCGTTAATGTGGCAGAGCTTGCCGCATTTAATTTAGCGCATACAGCAAATCGTCGGCGCATGAAAGATACGGCGTCTCAAACCGGCCTAATATTTTAATTAGAAAGCCAGTTTCGTTCCCAGGATCTTTCCTTAAGACTGGTTTCCATTTCTACGTTCATGACCGTTCTATCGGCGATTATCCTCATTCAACTTCATTCGATCGGCTGTCATCTCCGTTAAATACCGTTGGCCAGGCGATCGCCCCCATTCATCATCGTTCGATAGGCGATTATCCCCATTCAACTCCGTTCGCTCGGCTGTCATCTCCGTTAAATACCGTTGGCTAGGCGATCGCCCCCATTCATCATCGTTCGATCGGCGATTATCCCCGTTCATTGATCATCGTTCAATCGGTGATTATCCCCATTCAACTACGTTCGATCGGCTGTCATATCCGTTAAATACCGTTGGATAGGCGATCACCCCCCATTCATCACCCTTCAATCAGCGATTATCCCCGTTCATTGATCATTGATCATCGTTCGATCGGCGATTATCCTCATTCAACTACGTTCGATCGGCTGTCATCTCCGTTCATGGCCGTTCGATCGGCTACGATCCTCCTATCGATCGGTGATTATCCCCATTCGACTCCGTTCGATCGGCTGTTATCCCCGTTAAATACCGTTGGCTAGGCGATCGCCCCCATTCATCATCGTTTGATCTGCTATCACCCCCATTCATCATTGTTCAATCAGCGATTATCCTCATTCAACTCCGTTCGCTCGGCTGCCAGGCGATCACCCGCCATTCATCACCGTTCAATCAGCGATTATCCCCGTTCATCGCCAATAATGATGGGCAAAACTGGAACTCACAGCGATTCAGTCGCGATGTCGTGAGCCATTTGAGAGAGAGAATCATTGCTTCGTTATCAGTGATCTCTTCTTCGCTACTGATGGCGAGGATGACTTAGACGAAAATGCAGTGAGACAACAAATTGTCGCATGGCTTGCTCCTTTAATAGTTGTTTACAGCTTATTATCGATGAACGGCGATGATCGCCGATCGATCAGCGATGATTGGCAGTGGTACCATCCCTGATAATCGGGGATGTTCGCCGATATATGGAAACTGCCCTTTACTGACTAGGTGGTCAGCAAATCTCTAAACTTCTTTTCGATTTTGAAGCGATATACTTTACGCATGATAGATTTTATTTAGTATCCGAACTCTTTCAAGACTATTTTACTACTTTGTAGCATAAACTTACTCTTCAATAAAAAAATATTTTCCGTTACTTGTAGCTTGAGAGGCTAACGGGAAGCGTGTTGCAGTTGAGGGGAGAGCATAAGGAGAGGTAAGCATTGTCAGGATCTAGAGATTTTGAAGTTGAAGTAACGGTTGAAGTAAAAACGAGCGCCTAAGGCGCGAGCACCTAGATCCGCTACTGATTGTCATGTTCCTTTTGCGCCATTTGATGGATTAATAGATTAAATATTCTAGATGGCAACATACGATCTACGAAAATAGTTATTTTAAATATTAATCATTTAGGACAAAACCAAGAAGATAAATGGAATGCGGACAAAAACACATATTCTAAATACTAAGAAACTAAAGGTAGTTGAGTTCACTTGAAATCATTAGAGTGCTCGATACAACTTACGATTTTTGAAGAAAGGTGTGATGAAATGGTTAATTAGATTATAAAATTAATAAAAAGAAAGTTTGAAGTTTAGTGAAAAGAGCTCAGTTATGAGAGTAACAGTTAGTGTCATTACAAATACACAGCAGATCGGAATATATGCAGTCCAACGTCGCCGGGTATAAATACTCCAAATATGCAATAACCGATGTTTTATTATCGTAATATTTGGTCGCTTTTAAGATTCATAACAAAGTTTGTCAAAGCAAGCGAATTATATGTCTTTACATCTTCAGATATATAGAGACTTTGTACAACTAGTTGATTTATTTATTAATATGTAATTAATTTAAGCTTGGCTGACCAACCGGTAATTCAGTGTAAACTGCTAAAGGTTGTTTAAAATAAACACGATATTATTATATTATTTTATTAAAGCCCAAAAGTGAATCTGAGTTTTGCCAGAGGTGAACTGGACATGTTGACTCATTCAGTGGTTCCAGGAAATGGATCTTGACCAATGTGGATGAAGGAAACTAAATACTAACATTGTCTTGTACTTTATTTGGATATTGTAACCTGGAGTAGAGCACTTTTGAAAATATAACGTGAATTATCTGAAAATATTAATAGAGTGTAACTGACAAGTGTCGATCAGCTGTAATAGACAGTCCGGTCTTGATTGTCACCACCACTGCCAAATGGGTTTCCTCCTCCACCACCACCACCTCGGCCGCCTCTGTTTCCTTTGCCCCCTCGCCATCCTCCTCCTCTTCCTCCGCCGCCACCGCCCTGCCAGCCTGTATGAGGGAAAAAACTGACTGTATAAGTGATCCAAAGCTGGGATAGTCTCTATAGCAGACATTCATGTTGCTCGTCACGCTTGTTTGATTTTATATCTTGCTCTAAATCAAATCAGACAAGCGTGAGGAGCAATACGAACATGTATCTGCTGTGAAGACTAAAACTGGGATGAAACAAGCTGTTTTATCTTACCATACATCTGGAGCCTGATACGGAATATGACTATGGATGGTGCTCTTGGTGTTGGATTTGGGCAGATCTCCCTCTCGCTTGTTTTTGAACAAATATGTTAAAACATTGTCTTGACACTGCCTGCTTGCTGTCAGAGTTTATATTTTAACTTTCTTGACTACCTCGACGTAAGTTTTCATATTCATGGTCATAGCTATGAAGTGGCAAATGAGGCATTTCGCTCGGTTAAAATTTGTCAATCTGCTTTTCTTAACCAAGGCACCTGAGGAGGAAATGAGGCAGTTGCCTCGGCCACAATTTCAACTGTACCTCGGTCAAACGTTTGGTCTGGTTACATCCCTGACATTATTATATTATTCTGAGGCAGTTGCCTCGGCCACAATTTCAACTGTACCTCGGTCAAATGTTCGGTCTGGTTACATCCCTGACATACCTAGCATATTCTACAAATGGCCAGCGAACCCCAATAAGAAACCCCTCCAAACTAAAAAAAGCCCAAATTCAGATGCAAAATGACTTTTTACTGCATTATGCATATTATTTTAAACAGGTTTGACTCTCACCTCCTTGAACTTTTCCTCCGCGTCCTCTATGGCCACCTCTACCTCCCCTTCCACCTGCAGGACAAAAAGGTGTCGCCATTTATTTTACAAACAGTTGTCTGGATGTTCCATATTAGGGCGTGAGTTTGCACCAATAAATATTGGTTTATTAGGTTAGTAAAAGTATTATGTGTCGGCGTTCTTACTGCCGTGTCTCTGGTCCCTTGGGGCTTCAGTTCTCTTCTTGAAGCTTGGCATATCAGGGGGCGGGGCTTGCATTCCAACAGTCCGACCACCTCGGTCAGGCACCTGCACATAACAAATAAATAGAGGTATAGCAAAACCACTGACACAGTTCTTACATGTGATGTATCTGACTATCTGACAGGTTGTGCTCTTCTAGTCTGTACTATCAGACAGTGCATGAAGAACTGGGATACAATTATTTATGGAAGGGGGAAAACAACTGAAGTACTACATTATTCACCCCAGTTCTAATGTAGGCACATAGCTGGATCATTGTGTTGCACGTGGTTCTGAGGGGTATACATACGCCCTCCAAATTTTCTGTAACTTGCAATACCTCGTTTAAAACCCTCCCCCTGCCTCGTATGGTCCTGTAATGTAAAGTATATATGGTTAATATGTAATGAATAGGAAAAGCATATTTTATTGTATAATTTACCACAAATCTTTAATTGCGTTGCAGTGATCTACATGTATATTATGTGTGATTCCATTTCCAAGTCTTGCATCTCTGAATTGTAGGTCCACAGTAATGTTTTTAAAAAGCAGGATACAAATTTGCTTTAGGACGCTTGATAATGTATTCAGTGATCTCAAAACAAGATAAGCTATATCTTACCCTCCCCATAAGCACTTTATTGATTGCACATGTTGTCTTGGCTCTGAATTCTTCACTACTTGTTCTTGGCTGCTTTAAAAGGTCTGCAACATGAAACATAACAATCCCTTGCTCTGTGAATTTACACATACAGTACTACATGGCCAATGTAAATGCTGAATCATACCATTTGAAACTATAAAGACCAATTTCCAGTCTGCCATACATGTAGCAGTATACAAGCATGCAAGTGGCAAAGCTGCAACAATCGGAGATTGCTTCACCTTCGTGACTCGTTCATGTGGCTTTGCCGTTCCTGTGCTTATAATTATATACTACATGTATCTAGAATGCTGGGCTACACAGGCTACTTCAAAAAGAGCTCACACACTTTATTTCATGGAAGAGTAGGAGAGTACAGAATGACACTACGAAGATCGAGGATCATGAATTCAGTTAATGAAAATTCGCCTTTCCGATCCTGTGGTTGTCTCCTCTTTTGTACATATAAATTACTAGGAATCACTATCAGGTTCGAGTCTTGGGCTCGTACTCTTAATCACGTGTTGCAGTGTCTTGCATTTAATACATGTTAGTACTTATGTATCTCTATAGTAGGGCTTACGTTGCTGTTACATGGAAGATTAGGAGATGCAGCTGGGTGACTCCATTTTACAAAACTGTGCATAAATGCTAACTATTAAGGACTACAGGCTGCCTAGAAAGACTCATTTCAATTACATGTAGACAATACAAACAATTTGTTATAAAACTAAGCAATTTCCTGTAGAAATACATATGTAACTAGTAAGTACTGGCGTTTTCAAAACATCTTACCTGATCTTGCAGCTAGAATGTCAGCTATGCTGATAGGTGCTGATGCAGGTAACATCCTGCGCACAGGTTGAAATGCAGCTGTCATTTGATCTTTTTTGTACTATTTATGCAAAAGGTACAAATTTGGCCAATTAAAATCTTGGTTTTGATCACCAATAAACAATAATTCATGATATACATTGGCAAATTAATACTATATTAAAGATATCATATAAACTGTAGTAGCGTGTAGATGGACGTATTTAATGAAATGGGTACAAGTGAGTGAGAGTTCAGTGAATGAGTGAGTGAGTGAGTGAGTGGCTGACTAACTGACTGACTGACTGCGTGTTTGAGTGAGTAAGTGTGTGAGTGAGTGAATGAGCGAGTGAGTGAGCAAGTGTTCTTGAAAGAGAGTGAGTGAGTGATTGAGTGAGTGAGTGAGTGACTGGCTGACTGAGTGTTTGAGTGAGTGAATGAATGAGTGAGTGAGTGAGTGAGTGAGTAAGTGAGTAAGTGAGTGAGTGAGTGAGTGTTTGAGTGTGTGAGTGAGTGTGTGTGTGAGTGAGTGAGTGAGTGAGCAAGTGTTCAAGAGATTGAGTGAGCCCACAGAAATGGAGGACCCTTGTCGAACCTCATGTATCACTCGGCACTCTGGGTCACAAGTGAGTGAGACAGTGCATGGTGAATGAATGGGTGAGTGAGTGAATGAGTGAATGAGTGAGTGAGTGCATTAGATTTAGTGAGTGGACTCTACAGTTCTACTATAAGACTGCAGGAAAAAGGTACATGACCCATGAGCACTGCACTGTAGATCGAATCACAGCCACTGGACACCAGGATCCTGGGTGCAGGTATGAGGGACTGTGGCACTCTTGCATAACAGAGTGTCCCATATTCAAACAGGACAAACTGCAGCCATGAAGTTTGCTAACAGAAGCTGTTTCTACTGTACCTTTGCCCTATCAGACCAGCCAAACGACTGCACTGTTACATCCAACCTCTTCAGCAACATCTGTCGTCTCAGAGTATATTCATTGTTTAGTTGTCCATTGATAGTGTCCACCTTGGCCTGAAACCATAGATAACATGAAATGAGACTTGTATCTCCATTGAAATTTCACAAATGTACAACTTACATAAGGTGCGAGGACTTCACAAACTACCTACCCATTGTTTTCTGTTTAGATTCTTAGTAAGCAGAGGTTTGCCAAGGTGATCCTTCTTCAACTTGCTCAAAAGCTGCCTAGCCTTTCCAAATGTAACAAGTAAAAATATTATAATTATTAGAAGTACACAATGAATTTCACAAGTCATATTTTTGTGGCAGCAATTATTAAACCAGTTGAATGTAATATATACTGTACACTTTTGATAATATGACATTATAAGTGTAGGGAATATTATTTTCAAAGGTCTTTAATTATCTTAGGATTATTTTCTGGGATTCGAGGAAGCTTATAATTTCCAGGTTGATTTTGTATGATTACATGAAATTTTTCTTCTTGAAAATGGCCATATTTTAAGCATGTTTTATACAAATTATACAACCAATGAGCTTATTTTCAGGTGGGTTTATGTTTGGAAGTATTGTTGCATTTGATATTTTCGAGCTTATTTCAGGGTAGTTTATTATATCAGAGTTTGTGCTACTTAAAAATAAACTACCAGTAATGGTTAATAGAATGCTCAAGCACTCAATGAGAAACAAATGGTGAACAGATCTTTTTCTTAGTCCCAGTGGCAGTCCATTATACAAGTGATAGCAGTCTATGAGGTAAAAATACGATCATGTAAGATCCAGCATGCACACCGGTTGAGGAATTGAATACTGATGAAAAGTTATTCAAGCAACAATGTTACATACCGCTTGGGTTTAATAGGCCAAACAAAAAAATTGGTTCTGGTTACCCGACCTACCCTAGAACATTTTCACCAAAAGTTGAACTTTTGGTTTCATTTGCGAGATTTCTTAAATTTTTCCTGTAAATGTAGCTAGAATTTCAAGCCAGATTTAAAAAAATAATATACTTTCAACAGTTTGGCTTTAAAATTGGGATTGAATCGAACCAATTGCCTTCCAGCATGGCTTTGTAGCCACTCCTGTTGCCTTACGGCACCAGTATTCAGTAGGTTTGCTACAATGCAAAGTTTTCAACAAATAAAAAAAAATTGCACCTACCTACCTAGTACCCTAATTTTTTCCCAAAGTAACCAGAACCACACAAGTTTTTATTTGGCCAAGGTTACGACTTTTGTTACCGGTAGCATTACCAGGAAGGCCGAAACATAAATTGTCTTGATTCCAGTACAAGAGTGATGGATTTAGGCATTTATAAACTGACATAAGTATTATATTATTGACAAACTGCACACTCAGACTGTTTGTTCTCTACATGTTATTGTACCTTTGCCTCTATTTGGGAGAACATGTCAAACACTGTCGACTCTCTGGTTGGCATTGGAAGCTCCAAGGCAGAAAGAATTAGTCGTAGTTGCTGCAATGGCGGACTTACTGCCTGTGTAGAGTGAAATGCATGCATAATTATAATTAAAAACAGATGTCACCAAACTGGGCAACATCCCAGGGAGGACTATATTTGGCAGTAACAATGACGTACATTATCATCGTACAAATTAGCAATTTTTGTTACCTGCCCAGTTCGAGTCTTTCAACTAATTAATCCTTACAGAATCATACAATCATGCAGAAACTTGTCTTGCAAATACTTGAGACTTTCTGTTGCCATCTAACAGGTGAAAACCTGCAAACATTTGATCAATTAGGGCCATTGACCTTATAAGTACAGTGTATCCTAGAAACAATAATTTAAATTCCACACTTGATGGCAATTTCCAACAATAAATTGTAACTGAGTTTTAACAACAAGCACTTCAATCTGAAATAAGTGATGAATTTCTATTTCCTTTAAAAAATGATAATTTTGTTTTCCATATTTATTTGACCTTTCTAGATTGCCAGTTGTCAGTTTAAATAACAATGATTCAAAAACGTTTGAGGAGGCAGTACAATCCTGCTCTTTGCAAGTACATGTAGTTCGAAATTGTTGGTACTATGAATCTCTAGTACATGTATGCAATGACTGCTAAATACTGTATGCTATAACACTATACCTGTGCATCAATTTCCATCTTCTCATCATCTGTACCCCCCAAAATTCTACAGGCTTGGAGCTCAGATGTCAAGTAATCTGTCAACAAAATAAGTCAAAAACGCAATTACTGGCTGATTATTTGTCTTGCTTTGAATTCCTTGTTGCCGGAAAAACGTAATCCAGACCCTAAAACTACTCCTTATCTTCTCGAGCTCATTAACCCCCCTAAAAGGTACCATGGAAATACACAATAAATATATAAAATGATATAGCAGTGAACATTTTATTAGGACAAAGAAATTGATATCGAGTTCGTTCCACTTTGACACTTTTTTTTAAAACGTTTTTCGTCCTGATGTAGGTATTTTGGCATATTACATCCCTAAAAGATACCTTTTTGAATTCAAATGCTCATTTGTATCTCTAACACCCAAAGAGGTACCACATCCTACAATTTTAATCCGATC
>JANVCH010107739.1:0-20951 GCA_025505405.1 Epizoanthus rinbou | reverse complement strand
CTTCCCTATTTTTGTTCCGAGTTTTGTTTATATTATATATAAAACAGTACAAAAACTCGGACCCTGAACAAGGTGTTTGAGCGTAAAGTTTTGTCAGACACGAATTTTGGTCGAGACATGAAGTTGTGGTTTTGACATAATTTTATGTATTTGCATATTTGCCCGCTATTATGTGTTATAGTTGGGGCTCTAGTTTTTGGTCTTTCACGCTTACACGTTGCAGTAATTGGCACGTGTCAGGTCAAGTATTTTTTGATGGATACGCGACTATAGTTTTGGACTTGTAGTACGGCAAAGTGATTGTAGATTATTTACTTTTAAATGCGTGTAACTAAAAAAAAAGATGTAAGGAAAACTGAGAGTTGGGTCTGTGTGTGTGTGTTGTTGTTTTTGCTCGTCTTCATCCCCCAAACTCCTTCATTCACTATTTTGGTTTCTTTTGATAGTTTCCATGGATCTATGTTTTTGGTTTAGAGATCCTAGATGCGATCGCTTCGGTTCCGACTCCGTTTCATTTCAAACAACAGCCAATATGGCACAGCTGGGATTGAATAGTCATTAGTCTACGTGATGGTGATCGAATGTAAACGTCGGTGTAATTTGTTTTTTAGTTGTTTTGATACGAGCGTGTGGGAAATACAATGTAAAGTTCTGTAGTGGCTTTTCCTTCGTGTCACTTTATCCCACCGCCATTCTCGGTTACACATGCATGCTGTAGTTGCGTGTTTCGTTATCATCTATATCTTTTTGTTCCTGTAATTGGCGTTTGGTGATGAATATATTCCTGGCTGGCTGTGAACATTGATTGACGCGTACGCGTGCGCGCGCGTGTGTGTGTTAAATGCTACAGAATGGCGCTTCAGATATTCCAAAAGTCTAAAAAACGTCACTGTTTTAAGTGTAAACAGTTTCACACACTTATACACGGGATGATAAAAGAAGTCTACAAGAACAGAAAGAAAATCGTGAAGCTCTATGACGACGAGACGCACTTGTTCTTGAAGAAAGATATGCCGCCGCTGGTGCGGGAGATTATCTTGTTTGCGTTTCTATGTCGCCCGCCTTGTGCCCTGGTTAACGATTTTACAGAGGTGGAGAAAATAATGAAGATGGTATTTTGCGGAATAGGGCTTCGCAGAGGTTTACATAAAGTGATGTATACAGAAGATGTTCCAAAGAGAGTGACATTGGAGGCTGTAGAGGACCGCCACGTGTCGGAGGAATTTAGGCTGCGCCAAGAGCGGCTGGCGAACTTGGCGCTCGACTGCATCTACCAGGGTATCGTCTATTACTACTGTTACGTGAAGCGATCAAGAATTCAAATGCTTTGGTATGAATTGGAATACTATGTCATTTTTCTTTTTCTTTTGATAGAACTTGCAGATTTTTACATTTTGCCGGATATTTTTGTGAAGACCGCCACGTGTTGTATTTATATGGAACGTCTATAAAGTGTGTAATAATCGTTATTGGATGTGTTTTGTGTTTTTTTTGGAGGCGTGCTCAGATAGGTTGTTGTCAGGTTTGGGGGGTAGTTTTTGGGGTGAGGTGAAACATGGTGGGGAGGGGGGAATTGTACGTTTATTTTTAAATAGGCGATATATGGCGATGTGTTTGGTGTTTTTGTGTGGGAGAGGTTTTTTAATTCAAATACTGTCGGGAGGGGAATTGTACGTTTTTGGAATAGGCGATATATCTGGAGCGAGGGTTTAGTGGTGTGGGGGGGGAGCTCTCACCTTTTTCCCTTTCAACTCAAAAATATTATTCGCCTGCAGTGTTTCAAGTTTTTAGTATATGGATGTTTTGGTTTTATGAAAAGGACCAAATCCCCCGGGGGGGTAGTGTTACATTCGCCTGCAGTGTTTCAAGTTTTTAGTATATGGATGTTTTGGTTTTATGAAAAGGACCAAATCCCCCCGGGGGGGAAGCGAGCTCTTCACCCCACTTTATGATGTGGTCATAGTACCTGTAAGCTGAAAAAAAAGTTGAACATTTTGAGCATTTTTTTTTATTGCAAAGTTCTACTCGAGATCTATATATAATATATATATATAAGTTTAACATGTTGTTGTGGATACATAAAATTGTTTGTCATTCATTGTCATCATTCAGAGCACGCCTGGGTAATTAGCAATGTTTAAATTGATTTATCTGAATGATTATCATCAAAATGGAGTTGGACATGAACGAAATTAGAGTTCTCGGTAGGACCAGATATACTAAAGCAATCTCTGAAGACGGGCAAGTGCTTTACAAGTGCTCTCGTTGTCAAAAACGTATCAAAGAGATGCACGAAGTACATGATTGTATCGACAACCTCCTAGAACGATTATATGAATGGTGGGACCAATATCAGGCGACTCGAGAAATTCAAACTCAGTCCGGTAGTCCATTAGGCAACTATCTTCCGTATATGTTGGAAACGCTCGGAGAACGCGTTCACGAAATTTGCCTTCAACCAGAACTCTTTACATTACATCTAGACGTTGTGTTAATCCATAAACTGTTGGTTAATCTGCCTAAGCGAGTGTACTTTATTAACTTAGATAGTTGTCCCGATGATCATTCAAAAGTGAGCAGTGTTCATATCTATAACTTTAAAATTAAGACCCCAGGAGGTGGTAGTGTACAATTAGAGTGGACCGTATGCGAGTATGGAGCAGAATACATTGCCACTAAATACGAATGTGAGGAAGATAAAATGAAATTATGCAAAGAGCTTTCGTCGCTGTTTTCTGAGTTCACATAATTAGTTTAAAATATATTTAAAGAATAACCTTGAAAGAAAATCCTAATCTGTTAGTATGAATCGTATTCAAGTTTTAGATATCTTGAAGAGACATTTTGAGGATCTAAAAGTGATTATCAAATGTTTAAAATATTTACAAGAAGATGATCCTGAGGTCCTTTACACATTTAAAACACCAAATGGACTGATATTTTATTTTTGGGAAGGCAAATTCTCTTTTGAAGGAAAGAGGAGAGAAATACTTGACGAATTGACAACATTATCCCTAAACATTGATAAACATAAAACAGCTCTTCAGGAGTTTCATCATGATAAACATTTGAAGAAATCCATAATGGAAACATATAAAGAGCTCGATGTATTAATCAAGTGTTTTGACGTTTTGGAAGAAACGTCGCATTTGTTTAGTGTAAAAACTCCAAAAGGAATTAATTTCTGTCTGCTTTTGGCTGACGATAAATATACGTCCGGAGTAGAATATATATTTAGTGAGGAGAAAAAGGAAATATTTGAAGAACTAAATAGAATAGCGGAAAAAAAATAAATGAGTTATTAAAAAGTGCTAACCGCCTTTCCTTTGAGCCATGGACTTGGAATAAATATGAATATTATGGGCCCAAAATCAATCATAAATAGTCACAGTCGTATGTTCTTATCACAGTATTTTATTTATTTCAGTTGCTTCGTTAGCATTTTTACAGTTACTCAACTTTAGTTTTCAATTCGATTGTATTCTTCGAGTTACTGATTAGAGAAGTCATCGGCAAAAGATTTAATCATTGACCGAAAATGAGGATTCGTCATGAGGTTCCTAGTGTGAGGCTCTTCACTCTCAAAGGATTTCCCTATCTCGGTCCATTTTTTCGCGTCGCACAGTTTGTCTAAGGATTTCTTGAACGCGGTCAATTCTTTCTCGTCGCACACCGCCAGTTTCATTTCAGTTAAAGGGTTATTCTTCTTATCAACATTTTCCATCTTTGAACTATGCTTGGCCCCCATTCTCGCAATCTAGTGAAAATGTGACAGTTTCAATTAGAATAAAATTCAAAATATAGAGAAATAGAATTATGAGTTCCTTACCTGAAGTTCTCTAACCGTGAAGTGAGAAAGTGTACTTTGAATTTGAATATATTCTAGGCATAATTAAACCATAGACTATATTTGGACGTCTTTGCAAACTATTGATTTGATTGGTCGCTATATGGGTGATGAGGATAAAATTGTTTTTTTTTAAATTATGGAACAATCTACGGTTTATGACGTAGACGACGAACATTTGAATGTCGCCCTATTCATGGCCGCAGAGAAAAATGTAGTTGAAATAGTTCATAAATTGTTACTTGAAGGCGCTGATATTAACTGTGTTAACAATGTTCAAAACACGCCATTACACGTTGCTTGTAAGTATCGCCACCTACATATGGTGGATTTTTTGATTAAAAAGGGAGCAGATGTGAATCGCACGGGGGAATATGGCTATCAACCTTTACACTGGGCGGCTTTTACAGGTCATACAAAAATAGCTAAGCTTTTGTTTGATAATGGAGCGGACGTGCGAGCCGTTGACAAAAGGAAAAGTAACGTAATTCAACTTGCAATGCAGAACGGTCATTACAAAGCCGCAATAATGTTACGTTTTAAAATGCTTCAGATTCAGAGTAAAGAATGTGACAAACAGTAACGGTATTAAAGAAGATATTGTATTTGAACTACAAAATTTAAAGCATGTTGTCTCTTTTGGTACTGGGGCAAATATCGCATGGAGAAACACAGAAAAATATGGCGGACTGTGTATACAAATAGACGTTTCAATAGATCCGGAAACATTTAAAGCCGAACATCCAAAATATAGCGAAGAACCATTTCTTATTAGACAATGTGGCGTTCGAGTTAAACATAGTTTTTAAATGAAAAGGAAATAAACGTTTGAGTGTAACGCAAAATTCATTTTAAATCAATTCATTTTGAAAAAAACTGTGATAAAGCCGTTCCTCATTGTTTTATTTTTATTGACAGGTGTCAAATTCTAAAAAGCAATTCAGTAAGAAGCGCTTCATTGTATGTGATATTGGCAACTGTTTTATATTAGACGGAGATGTTATTGGAATATGTTTTATAATTTCTCTACTACAGTTGTCTAAGAGTGATTTTGGTTTTATAATTTTTCTACCACAGTTATCCAAGAGTGATCTTGGTTTAAAATACTCCATTATAAATCTTCGTTTTACTTTTAATATCCGCAGTGTTTTTTGTAAATGTGGTGAATTGTATATCAGATCTCTCATGTCATTAAAATCAAGTACAAGCGCATGTTGGACTCCAAAAGTTTTATATATTTCAGCGACGTGATTCTTTTGATCTTTTTGTAATTGATAATTTGTCACAACGAAATAAACATTTGCTTTCTTAACTTGTATTATTTTTTTTACATTGTTAAATCCAAACACATCTGCAAGGGTTTTATAGCTTTCGATCTTTTTACAATCTTTGTTGGTATAAGCAGTCCAAAGATATACGCGTTGTTTTCTATATACTTTGTGATCTAAAGTAATATTGACAATGAATTCTAAGCCATCTACTCTTGGTTCACTGATTATTGTTGTATTGTAAGTGTTTCTTATAATCGATGTGGCCAAAGAAACAAAATAGGCTTTTCCTAAATTATCAAGTCTGGGGAGTTGTGCCATTAGCATATTGTATTTGTTTAAAATTCTGATTGTTAATTGTTGCTACCTCCTACAGTATATAGAAACAGGTGTTCAAATATTGGGAAGAATAATAAGTTCTTTTAATTCTTGTTCTACGTGCGCAACGTATTTTGAATTAAAATACTCATATCTTTTGCATGGAAACCAAAATGCAGCTAAAACTTCTTTCTCCTTATCGATAGGAGAATGAGAATATAAACCAAATGGCTTTTGTAGATAATATTTGGATAAATATTTTCTATAAGTGTGATAACATATTTTATTTTTTTCATCTACGCGACAATTAATCCAATCGTTTGACGAAAATGTAATGTTCCAATTGATTTCTTCTAACACTTCTCTCGAAAGACCTTCCTCGGTAGTTTCAGTTTTATGATCAATATAACCTCCGACAAAACCAATCATACTATCACTACGAATTTGAAGGAGTACATAGCGAATGTCATTTTCATCATCGTACGCAAGAAGTTGTGCATGTGCTACATTATCATATTCGTTTGTCTTGTTTTCATAAAATTGTTTGTAGCTTCGATCGTATCTATAAAGTGGTGGCTTTTGGCACTTTACTTGTGTATTGTTTTCCATATTTGGCACAAAGAAATACACATCTGGTATTCAAATTCGTTTTAATGGATCGAATACGTTAATGGTTCTAAATGTCATGTCGCGTCTACTACTGGTTTGTGCTTGTAAAACTGTGGATCATTCGAGATAGAGTGCGAGTCACGAACCAACAGAACAAGATCAGACAGAAAGAATGGCGTATAATATTGATGATGAGAATGCGAAACAAGATTTAATAACTCCAAAAGAACAAGATCAGGAAGAGGAAATGGTTGAAACATTCTGTTGCCTTCAAGATCTTTTGCCGCAAAGTAAAAGCCGAAAGGAAGTATTGAAATTTGCGGAACAGGAAATTCGTGAACAGAGGGAAATCAACACAGTACAAAGCAACAACCTTAGAATGCTTTCCCAGTATAAAGAAAAATATAAAGGATTGGTTGTTCGAGAACGTGCTCTTAACGATGAGATTGGAAACTTGCGTGAACTATGTAATATGTGGAAGAAACAAAAAGATCTAGTGCATGTGAACCTGACAATCGTAAGAGAGGAAAATAAGAAATTGACCCGAAGCATTTCAAGAATGAGAAATGAGCTT
Source organism: Epizoanthus rinbou (assembly GCA_025505405.1). Taxonomy (NCBI): domain Eukaryota; kingdom Metazoa; phylum Cnidaria; class Anthozoa; order Zoantharia; family Epizoanthidae; genus Epizoanthus; species Epizoanthus rinbou. The sequence goes on along the minus strand of JANVCH010107739.1, from coordinate 14,335 downwards.
AAAAAGAGAGAAAACGAAAATACGAAATTTACAGAGACCTTTCAAGAATGAGAACTGAGCTTAAAAAAAGAGAGGAGCAAAATACGAAATTGTAACAGAGACTTTTTAAGAATGAGAACTGATCTTCAAACGAGAGAGAAACAAGTAGAAGACATCAAGTTAGATGAATAATTTTATTTCAGGAACATACACTCCACAATATTGTTATTATTGGCTTTTAGAATATTAATTCCATGTGTTCCATCCTTATGATGTTGGTAAAAATTATTAAAACTAGTCAATAATCTATTACGAAATGCTACGTTGGTTTGCAACTCTTTCTCTTCTTCTGTTAAGGGTTCACGAACAGATCGTTTATTTAAACGTTCAACTCTTTCTTTTTCGTCTACTTCAAGAAGTATGATTAGTGTTGGTTTTAAAAGATCTTTGGGCCAATCGTAAAAAGAACTAGTAGCTTCAGGAATCTCTGTTTCAGACACTGTTACTTGTGCTACTCCATAGGCAAGTGTACTAAGCCAAGAACGATCTAAGAGTACGTTATTCCAGTGTTCGTTGTTGAGAATTTCATGTGCAGCAATATAATTGCCAAGGGAATAATATGCTCTGCGTGTTTCTTCAGGCGTTTCGTCGAATATGTTTCTCCAATTTACACTTATTTGTGTTGGTGGTGTTTTTAAAATTTGGTACTTTGGGTGGATCAGTTTAAATTGATTGCAAAATGTTGTTTTGCCGCAACCATCTATGCCATCTAATGCAACAATATTTATTTTACTTTTCTTTTTCAATTCTATACATTCTGATTGTGGTTCATCTTTTTCTTGAAAGAGGTGTTTGTGTAAAAACGTGTCAAGTCTGTATTCTTTACGTACTTTAAGTAGATGTTGCTTAACTTCGGTATAGTCGCGATAGACTGCTTTTGATGCTTTCGTATACATCTTGAGTTACAAAGATAATATAAATTTAGATTAAAAATATTGTGAATTTATTGAAATTATTTTATAAATATTAAAGAAAATATTTAACTAAATATTTTTAAGTTCTACTTTGTTATTATGGAGTATGGTGGATTTGAAACCCTAGTAGTATATGATTGCGAAACAACGGGATTAGAGTCTCCCGAAATTGTGGAATTGGCCTTGTTGGCCGTGAAGAGAGATCATTTATCAAATCATATTCAAAATGGAAATTGTAAAACTCTCCCCAGATTAATAGAACAACTTTCCCTCATTGTTTGTCCATATAAACCAATTGATGAAAATGCCTCTAAAATTAATTTAATTTATGACGAAGATGTGAGAAAAAAGTATGATAATTTTAATCAAACAACTGCTCAACTCTTTAACGGATTTTTCCAAAGGTTGGAAAAGCCTTGCTGCGTGGTAGCTCATAATGGAAGTAAATTTGATTTTCCTATTTTGATGACCGAATTGAGATATATTTCTGGATGTGAATACATTGATAGTAATGAAATTTATTTCAATGATACATGTCGGTTATTTAGGAAATTGAAGCGTTCTTCTAGGTCTGGCAATTATAAATTAGAAACTCTCTATCAAACATATGTAAATTCTAAAGCTTGTGTGCAACACAGTGCTTATAATGATTGCGAAAAACTGCTAATTTTAATCCAAAATGTGCCGGATGTACTTGCAATTATTTGCGAGGGAGCCCAAAGAAGTATTGACGTTTCTACGAACGAACATATTATAAACAATAAGCGACTTTTTGATAAATCTATTGGAGATATATATCAAAGTTTTTTGATGGCTAAAGATCAACAGTAAAGGCCATTTTTATATCTATTTCGTTTCTCTTTTTGTCTCCTGTTTGAAAACCATATTGTTAGATTGTAATTGGGAATGTTTGTTTCTTGGGCAATTTGTCCTATTTCAAGGGGATTTGGGTGATCTTTTAATTTAAATATTTCTTCTAGGTATCTCTTTACCATAATATTATATTTGATTCTTTGCTTCTGTTCTTTTCTCAAACACCTCTTCGTTTTTATCGTGTCTTGATTTACATATTGTTCCCAATTCTGGTTTTGCAGCCATCTTTCTGTTAAGATCTTTTTGTTCTGCATTTCATTAAAAGAAAGCTTGCCACGTTCAAAACGACATAATGTAGCTTGGGAAATATCCATTTCTAATGCTACTATCTTTTGAGATTTTTGGCAAACTCCCTTTCGTGTTAATTGAAAATCTTTGGCAAATTGTTGCAATTCTTGTTTCGATGCGTGTTCTTCGTTATGAACTACATCTACTGGAGCTAAAAAATGTAAATGTGTATTGAAAATAAGCAGAGGCAATTCTATACTGTAAACATTACGAGTAGGAGGGCGGTGAGCTTCCATAATGGAATTATTTGTTTTGTTGAAAATTGTCGATTATATGTCTTGTTTGGATAAAATTTATATTATTCACAAAATAGATGTAGTCTGTGCTATTATTACACCTTTTTTATGAAATCTATTAAAGTTATAAATTGAAATGAATTAAGAGTTTTGATGTCATGTCTTGTATGGAAGAAATAGCATTTTATACCGAAAAAGGTGGAAACTATGTGGTGGCAAATTGGAATGTATCTTCTGTAAGTGAACAACAAGATGATGATAGTGAGTTTGAGGTTGAAAGTTGTACATCAGAACAATTTGAGATTGAAAGTTCTACATCAACAAATAAAGAAATGAGAAGGAAAGTGTTTCCCCCTGAAATTCCGGAAATAAAGGTTGAATGGGAAAGTGTCATAAAACTTTTGACATTTATTGTAGATATATGGGGCAATTTGGCAACAAAACAATGCTTTGCAAAAGAAGAAGAAAACGCACCCTATGAGGACGTTTTGAGACGGATGGATTTGGAGGTGGAAGAAGATAATCACTATTATGCTTTGGTTACTAAATACGCTTTGGAGAACACCCTGCTTCGTTTTGCTAGTATTTTCAATAAACTGGCTTCATGTTTACTTGGTAGCACAAAATTAGCAACACCCTTTGTTTTCGATTTAAACAATCCTCATAAAAGTTACGTAGATTTGTCTAAATTTGAAGAAAAGTTTCCAAATAGACAACTTCAATTTACTATTGATTATTTTAGGAATTTAGAAAGTTTTAGAGAAATGCATACTTGGTGTGGAACGCAATATCCCTTTCTCTTGGAAGAAAAATATGCATTTGAAACACATTGTAAAGAAATTTTAGATTCTACTCTAGAAGTGATGATGGTTTACCAAGTTCTTTTAGAAATGTTAGAATTACCTCTTTCGGCAATTGCAGAGAATGAAGAAACGGAATTTAGACTAGCACAAGCTACGGCAAAGGCAATTTCGTGTACATCATTTATGTGCAAAAAATTTAACATCATAAATGATTACTGCATGAAACTTATAAAAGATAACAAAGTCAAAAGGACACACAGAGTGCCGATATTCATCGGACCACAAGATGCTCCAGATTTAGCTTTCTGTTTAGAACGACCAATATTCTTTGACCATATTTCAGCAAAGTACGAATTAAAGTATTTTCATTAACTGTACCACTATATCTTGCCTAAATAAGAACGGATTACAAATATGGTAGATACAATGTTTAAAATGCGTCCCATGAAATGTATGCCACTGTGTAGCGTACGTGGACCGATAGTGGTTTTAGAGGGTGTTGATGGAAGTGGAAAAAGCACCCAAGTAGAACGGATCAGAAATCGCTTAGGCGAAGAACAAATTTCCTGTTTTAAATTTCCAAATTTGAAAAATGATTCTGAAAACTGCAAGATGTTGAAACAGATTTTAAAAGGAACAATAGAAGTTTCTCCGAAGGAACGAAGTTTACTTTTTGCGCAAAATCGATACTTTGAGAGGGAAGAGATAATGAAGAGATCACTTGAAGGTAAAATTGTGTTAATCGATAGATACATAGCCTCGGGCTTGATCTATACTTTGCTTGAAAGTAAAGACAATAGCGACATAGAAATTTCAAGTTTATTAGAGGACGACCAGTGGAATTTGGCTCCTGATATAAAAATCTTTTTAAATTTAGAGCCTAAAGAAAGTGTAGCAAGAAAGGATCCCAGAAAACGAGATCGTTTTGATGTTTTATCTCTCCAAAATAAAATATGTGATTTGTATCATACATACATGGATAATAATTGGCATATTGTGGATGCAAAGCAGAACGAAGATAGGGTTGAGGAAGATATTTTGAATATACTTCAAGCAAGCAAAGTGATAAAAAAACCCTTTATTTATTTTAAAGACATGGTACAATTTACAAAAGTTTAAACATAGATTTTATTTTGATTTAGAACTATAGAATAAACGTAAAGCATCCAATACAATAGTTTTGATTAAAAGAGCAGTAGGCAAAGTATTTTTGTTTTTAGAATATACTGCAAAATCTTTTATACATAACCACTTCTCTCCTTTACATATTGCTCTTGTTGTCTCTTGAAGACAATGTGTGCTATATTCTCTTCTAATGGTAGCTTTTTCATAATTATCTAGTTCGCTGTTCAAGTCAATTTCAACATCAAAGTATCCTGTTGTGTAATTATCTTCATAGTTCCTTAGTTGTAATTCCTTCCCATCCCTTCCCTCTCCGTTTTCGCAAGACTCTTTCAAATTTATAACACCGTCACGAAGAGGTATAACCCACGATTCGTCGACAGGAAAACGAGGAATGTCTGACCTTTCAAGAGCGGTATAAAGATATTCGTTTTCTCGCATCATCTTTATCACCAGTAATAATCTCTCCGGCAGATGTTTTTGAAATACAACCATGATTTCATCAACAGGAACATGAGTAAAGGTTTTGTTGTTGGGTGCTCGTTTATAAAGTAAATTGTACTTTTCACGTATTATGTAATGTTTATCAGAAACTGGGCCAAATAGTATATTAAATGCTAAAGTTGTAAATTGTAATTTTTCTTCAAAGGTTTTTAGGCTTCCAACATCTTTGGGCCAATGTGTCAAATGTTTTCGTGATTTAATCTTTTCCTTACAAGTTGCTTTTGTTTGCGGTAACACCTTCGGTCTACTTGCTTCTTTTAATTTCTTTTTCTTTTTTACAATTTTTTTTGGGTTGTTCTTCCCTTTCTCTTCGTTTATATCATTTACATTTTCTTCCTGTTTTCGTTTCTTGTTATTCTTTACACTGTCAGTATCTGAATCCGATGCAAATACGGGTGAAAACCTTCCTTCTTGAGACATGATGAGTGTATGATCGGTGTTGCTTGATCAAGCCAAAATAACATTTGCTGAGAGAGAATAATTATAACTAATGAGAATAATAAATGCATTTTATACTTTGTACGAATTAATTGTTATTCTTCATTTGCTCATGGAGTTCCTACGTGTTTGTACCTTTCTACATGACAACTTGATAATGTTCAAAAGTTATCAATATGATGATGAAGATAGAGAACTTTTTATCAATCCTACTTATTTTGAAAATAAAATTATATCAAGCCTTGACATTTATGACAGTAAATATATCATGGTAACTTCATTTTGTATTTCTATCAAGAATGACAATGCACTCGTCTGGTCTTTTCGAATGGATTTATTTTTTATGGATTTTATGGAAGATACGAGCATCATTGTTTTTGAAAGCGAAGATATAGAATCGTATTATAATGTAAAAGCGTTAGTCTTTGATGATTATCTATATCTTCTTACATCTGAACAGTTACTAAGAATAAATCTAGAACGAGAATGGCAAAGCGAAAGAGCTGTGTGGGAACAGTGTTTTTGTTTTAATTATAAAATAGCACCAGATTTGCTGATGATATGTAAAAGTAAGAGGACTAAATTCACAATTGTGAGAAACAGAGAAATATATAAGTATTTTCCAGATATTGGAAAAATGGAAATGATGCGAGATTTAAAGCTCAAACTATGGGATATTAAAGCTCATTATTACGATGGACATATATTTTGCTACGGAAATGATTTTCAAGATGGAACACCTCATTTGTTAGATATCTATACCATGAAAGATTACGAACAACATGAAATGCAGTTAGAAAAGAAGAAAAAAACGGGACTATTGTTTGCTGACTACAAAAAGAAAATAAGAAAGAAAATAATCTTTAGCAACGACGGAACCATGAAGTTGTACACATCAAAAAGTTGTCCTTTAATTTTTCACAATAGTTACTTTGGAATCACAGACAATCTTTTGAGTAGGGAAAGGTTCGAATCTTTGACTCGTTTGAAACGTAGTAATTGTAATGATTTAGTTACACGACGTTTCTTTGATTTTCATAATCCTGAAATGTTAGTTAAGGACGAATGGGAGTGTAGGGAAGAGGCGCGATCTATTAGAGTCATACAACCTCTGAGATTAAATGGCAACTATTACTTTTATTATAACTTTCAAGAAACGAAAGATGAAGTTAGAAAGAGACAACTCTTAACTGATCTCCTTGTCTATTATCAGAGCAATTATAATGATATAATTGATCATGTAAGAATGTTTTTTGATAGAGAAGGGAAAGATGTTAAATACAATCCACAAATGATTGTTTCTATAGCAAATGAAATCAAACAACATTTTAATGAAATAAAAAACAAAGCACTTTAACTCTCGTCTGAAGTAGCATTATCGCTTTCCTCAGACACTTCATCTTCATCCGTTTCACTTTCATATTCTTCGTCTGACTCACAGGAACTTCCCCGCCACTCTTCGTCAACATTTTTGTCTTCAAATGAACTATCTGATAGCCACTCTATTTCATCACTGTCGTAATTATTTTCCTCCAAGCAAGCGCGTTTTGAACTATAGTTATAATAACCTGGTTTTTTCCGCTTACGTTTTTCTGTTAATATTAAATTTTCTTGTTCCATAGCATTGCAAATGTTTTGTCTTTGTTTAATTTTAAAATTACCTTCAATTAATATATCCTTTTCTTCTTTTGTAAGTTCAATAAAAAAGAAAGGGCTTCGTAAATCATTTGTTTGAGAAAAAAACAACAATGTTTCGTCTTTCAGAAAACATCGATCTCCGTTGAAGACCATATGTGTTACTTTATCATCTTGAACTCCAAGAAGATATAAGTGATCTTGAAAAGTAAATATTTCTTTTATGTCAAACCCATCATCTACCGTAATATATTGTAGATCTGTTTTATAATCTTTTTTTCGATAAATCAACTTTTCCTTATTGTATGTCAAGATCAATACGTATAAGTAAGACTGGAAATGATGTAAAGCAAGGATCTTTTTGGTAGTATTTACGAGAAACGCAAATCTGCGTTTTATGAATTTATTTTTAGCCGTTTCACCTGAATGTCCCTGTTCGCGAATCATTTGGATTTCTTCTACTTTTGATTTTTCCTCTACGTCAATTCCCCCAACATATAAAATATCACGAGTGGAACATAACGATGTAATTTCAATGAATGCACGAAAGCGCGTGAGAGTAACGCGTTTCCATTTGCCGTTAATATGCAGTAAAATCTCACTCCCGTCGTAGAAAATGAATTTGTTATTAAAAATTGAACAGTGGTTTTCGTCTTCAATACTTCTTAAACAATATCTTTCTTTGATATCTGTTTGCAAATCTATTTCGTACAGATAATTACAGAAGAAACAATACAGAGATTTTGTGGTTCTGCCAATGAAGTGTACATTTTTTAAGGGCAAGTTAATCGGCCACAATTCCCCCTTCGAATTTTTTAAGTTCCATTTTTTATTTACTTGTGTGAGAATATACGTGTCCATTTCCTGTTAAAAAGTGTGAAAACTAAAGCTAACAGAATCATTCATTTTATTTGAAAGTGTTTTGATGTAATGAATATATTAAAATGAATAATAAAAAAAAATAGATAAATGTAAGAGGTTGAAAGAACGAAGTTCACAAATACATAAAGACAATGGATGCTCTAGAAGTTATTAAGAAATTAGTTCAAGAATCACACGATTTGGAAATAAAACTTAAGCACAAGAATGCTTTAATTGAAGAGAGAGATGCTTTGCTTGTAGAAAAAGACGCCGTGATTGAAGAGAAGAATAACGTTATTCAACAGTTGAGGAATCAAGGACTGATTGAATCAAAAGTGACTGGGGCAAGAACGAACGATTTTGTTATTCCTCACAGTAAAGAAAAGAATGTAACTCCCAATTTTAAACCGTATTACGTAAATCCTGAACGAGGGGCAAGTGGTGGTTCTTTAAACGCTTCCAGTACAGAATTTACAAAGGTTTTGGAACGGAGTCTGCTAGAAAAGTGAATGTTAATTAACGAATAATATAATATATACGTAAGCATATATTAAATGTTCTAATACGTTTTTCGTGAATCAGAATGCTTAGGTATGGAACAAGAAGCGTATAATAGAAGAGAAAGAGAGAAACAATATAACACAGTTATAAGCAACATATGTACAGAAATTCAACAATTAACTGCGCGTATTGCTGAAGACGACTGTGTAGAATTATTTAATCAACAAAGTTTAAAATTTAAATTATTGACTGCCAAAAACAGTTTGGAAGTTTTAATACATAGTATTTGGGAAAATACACCATCATCTCTTAAACTAACTGAATTTATTATTTCTCATAATACGGTAGAGGATTATCTTCAGCATAATACCGAAAAGCTTTTTCAAGTTTCTAAGCCTGTAGAAAATGGAATTTTAAAAAAGAATGTGACATTTGCGCTTCCGAATACCACTTCTGCCGATACGAAAACAAATACCAGTAATACGGTTTGTGGTTCATCTGTCTTTGGCACTCCATCAAGTACAATGTCCATACCAACACCTGTTCCCATGAATGTTCAGCAACAAACAGTAGGATCATCGATTACACCGCCGGCATTAATCTTCAATCCTTCTCAACAACAACAACAATTACAAACTCATGCGGCACAATCGTCATTTAAATTTCCCAATAATGCTGAAGTGCAAACGCCCAATAAATCGCTTTTTAATATTTCTACTCCGCAGTTATCATTTCAAACTCCTTTAAAATCAAACCCTTTTCGTTTTAAAACCTAATATTATTATTGTGTCATTTCATGTATTCAATAGTTGAATAAATCATTTACCTGAAGAACCAAAACTTTTATTGCCTCGTTTGGTTTTACTTAATACCTTTACTTCTCGAAAGGGAATATTTGGTAAAATGTTTACTATAACCAGTTGACAAAACCGTTCGTTTTTTTTGATTGTTAACTTGCAATTAGATTCATTACGTACAACCGCTTTTATAAATCCTCTAAAGTTAGAATCAATAACGCCAAACGTTTTTAGTCCTTTGATCATCCAACTTGATCTTGGTACTAAAAAACCACAATATGCTTCGGGTATCTCATACGCAATTCGCAAATCTATTATTGCTTCACTCTGGGGGGGAATTTCAACCTCTATGGGTGAAAAGAAATCGTAACCTGCGTTTCCGTCTTCTCTTTGAGGAAGTACCCCTCCTTCGTCTAAAATACAATTGATGAAACATTGTTCTGTATTGGCATGTTTTTCTTCAAATGTATTTAAACATGTTTCACAATCTTTTTCAGTTTCAAAATATTGTGAAATGCAATGTCTTTTTGCAGTTGGAGGTTCCATGATAAATCAAATATGGACATTAAGACCCCAAGGCAGTGTTTTAAAGTCTTTCACCCAAATGAATTAAATAATATTCTTGCAACAAATTTTATAAAAGAGAATAATAAGAATATTTTAATATGTCCAGAATGTGGAATAATTTTAGGAATTTTAAATCATAAATGTTTAAGTTCTAATCTCGAACGCTTCTTTGAACTAGTGGATAGAAAAATCAAGTCAGGCAAAGATGGGTTCGAGGATGGCAAAACAAGTGAGTCCAAACCATAAAAGAGAACAAAGGCTTCAAAGGTTAATTACAATGAGAGATGAATATAATTCGCTGGCAGAAAAACTTGCCAACCAACCAACTATTCAACGTTATGCCAGAGCAACAAATGCAAGGGAAAAGGAAAGATTGAAACAGAAATTTGTTAACGACAAAAGAAAACTTGCAAAATTGAATAATTTTGTTATGGTTTTATCCCAAGTTATCGACGCCTTATCAAATGCTACAATTAACAGAGAAATGATAACAATGTTAAAAAATGTTAATAGTGATTTCCACCAAGAAAAACATGACAATATGCTTGAAGATATGGAGAAAATAATACAAGAATTTAATGATGTGCAATACAATACTCAAGAAGTAGAAGATATCATGAGTTCAATAAATCCAATGATACATCAAGAGGACAGTGAATTAGAAGATGAATTAAAACGAGAGTTGGAAGAGAAAACCATCAATAGCAAATTGGGCGATTTGCCAGCCACTTTAACGAATTTACCTTGTGATAGAGACAAAGACGAACATCGAGAAAATGAAGCAGAAGAAAAACAACTACAACAACTTGCTTTATTTTGTCAATAATACAGATACCTTAATTATTATTTATCGACTTTACAATAATGTTTTGTATTGCTTGAACGTATACTTGAATAGTGTCAATATATATTTTTAAATTTTGTATGTCATTACGATCAATCTCTATGGGTTTAGATTCTACAACTCTTACTGGATCCTCAATTAGGGGATCAATTTGTAAGGGATCGTAATTAATATCAATATTATTTGGTTTTGGTTTGTTCCATTTCATTTCACTTTCGTTACTTTCTTGTTCTATATTACACCAGTTCACCAAATTTGTTCCTTCTAAAATATCATTGATATTTGTAATAACACTAGGCTCTGGATTCCATTTTACATTGTCATTTACGGGTGGCACGTTCGTATTTGTATCCAAAACATTGTTGCTCAGGAGTACAGTATTTTCAGTATCTTCTAAATTATTTGTTGGCGTATTTGGTGGAGCTTTTGATGGTATGTCTGGATTATTATAGATGAATGAAACATCTGCCAAATATTCCTCTGCTTGTTTAATAGAGGTAAAGTGAGGTTGATCAGCGTCACTTGGAGTTCCTGTGCTGGTAGAAGGATACAACCAGCCATACAACTCTTTTGTATCATCATCTACATCATCCTCTTGTTTTCTCTTCTTTTTAGCTTTGTGTTCATTTTCAAGTGATGTATTACATTTAGTAGCTTTCTTCCTATTGTGTTTTAGTTTCCCCTTCATCGCTTTGTGCATCACTACTTCTCCGTGTTTGTGTCGAATGATGCCACAATTTTGTGGCAATTCGTTTTAATATTGTCTATTTTCGTAATAATATTTATGTATGAATAATTAATTGTTTATTTAAAGCGCAAAGTAATTGCAGTTGTAGCCTCAATCCTTTTAAGGCAATGGCCGAGGAACGCAGTATTTCGGATTATTATTCTTTTCTTCTTGGAGACCATGAGAAAAATATAGAAACATTAAAAAAGCTTAACTTGGATATTACTAAAGCTATCAAATGTTTTGAAGATCTTAGTAAATATCCTGAAAATGAGGATAAATCTGCATTTTTAACTACATGGTTGACAAAGTTGGAAAATGTAGAGAGTAAGGAAAAAGAGGAAATCAAGTTGGAAATGCAGGCAATAAAATTGAAAAATAAGTACGGTAACAATTTGTTTGAAGTGAATATGAAATTCTACAATGAGTTAATCGAGAGTCTGAAGAATAAACTACAGCGATATCAAAAAATGAACGAAATCCTAGAGGAGAGGTCTTTGAACTTAGTAGATCTGGAAATAAATTATCAACCAAAAATGTATGATTTAAACAGGACAAAGCTGAATGTGGACGAACGAATTGCAGATTTGAAGAAATATATTGCCTATTTTGATCTAGAGGAGAGGTATAAAGATAATTTTTGCTTTTCTTTATTAGAAAGAACCTGGAAATTATATAATGAAGATGGCAAGGATGAAACGTATTTGAATGAGATGCTAAATTTGCAGGTATTAGATATTTTATGCAAACGTTGTGGTAAAAAACATGGTTTCAACAACACTTGTTCTGCGTTTGGTCAAAAATGTCGATATTGTAAAAAGAAGAATCATTTTCGACGTTGTTGTTCAAGACTTTCTAAAGCAAGTAGATTTTTGGATACATTTTGGAATCCTTTTAAACTGAACAAATGAAATAAAAACCGGGATGAAACCTTACTATAAAAGAAGTGAGATATATAAAACAAATATTGTTTATGCTGTAATTTGCGCGTTTACAATACATTAAAAATGTTCGCATTAATGTTGTTTATCCTGTGTATTACTTCTTTAGAAGACGGTCGGCGTTCTTTTTGTGCGTCCCAACACTGTTTTGTAAGCGTGATATATTGTCGTTCTCTATCTTTATTCTTGCATATGGGAGAAAAGCTTGGTCTTAAGTTGTTAGCAACTACAGCAAATATAACCACTTCCACTCTATTTTCCTTGTCCTTGTAAGGATGCTTTCGTTCAGTCATTTGCCACATACAAATTCCTAACGAGTAAATGTCGGATTTGTCGTGCACATGTTCTCCCTTTAGCAGTTCGGGTGCCTTGTACGCGCACGTGAATGTAAACATTGTCTTTCTTGGGGTTGAAGGGTCAGTAGAAGCGGCAGATCCAAAATCTACCAGAACACACGTTTCGTTATTGAAACTGTTCTTCTTTCGAACAATGACGTTTGAAGGTTTTAAGTCATTATGAGATACTTCATACAAACGCAGGAATTCTAAGCCTTCTCCGATGTCTTCCACAAATTTACATCTTCGTGATAAAGGCATATCTTCATGTGGGTCTTCGATGATTTGTAATAAATTTTTTCCATCTATCAATTCCATAACAATGTAATATAGGCCACCCTCTAAAAAGACAGACATTATTTTCACGATATTTGGGTGAGATATGTGAAATTGAAAAATATAAAGTTCAGAAGCATACGTTTCTTGAACAATTCTATTGTCTTGATTATTTTGCAAGATTTTAACTGCAACATCGCCTCTTTCTTTGTGTATAGCATCTGTGTAACGATAGACGGAGCCAAATCCTCCTCGTCCAAGTAAGTTTTTACATTTCAATTCAGCAAATTCTGTAGCAAGTAGCGTATTCACCTCCATCGTTTCAAGTATGTTTTGAATACATGAATCATTTACAAATGTTAATATTGAGGATAAAATATTAAAATTTTAGTCCAGCCCCAAAGTTATCAATATCCACCATCTGTCATGAATTTAAAACTTTATTTATTCTCTGTTGATTTTGAAAAGTTAAGATATTACACATCGTTATTTGGGAAGACATTTCAAGTAGGATGGAACATTCAAACCTTCGAATCCTATAAGAAACGAACATTGGAACTGTACAATAAATTTTGTGTTATTTTTGGCGATTTTCAGACAAAAGACCATGCAATGCATATTGCTTCGTTGTATGCAAATTTAGCTAAAAACAATATATCCATTTACCGAATTCAACTGACAATGAATTTGCAGTTACCTTCATTTGAAAACGAACTGGATGTTCTAGAAATGAATACTTGGAACGAAGGGGATTATTTAGAAATGAAAGTGAATATCAAAATAATGAATTTTGTTTTGGCGAAAGACTTGGAGCTTTGTATGAATCTAAAAGCTTTTAAAATGTCAGATTGGTATCACAGAAAGTGTTGTCCTGTATTGTGTTGTCGAATTACAAATTTTAAAACATTTCGAAGTGTGATTATGTTTCTAAACCAAAAATTGAGTGATGAGAAACAGCAGGTGTTACGAATAAATTACAGTCGTATAGTTTTTGATAGTGATCCTTACGTTGATTGGAACGAATATTCTTTACTCTAATTCTGAATCTGTAATTATTGAAGCTAAATAAAACGTAAGTGCACCTTGCTCAAATTCGTAAGTTAATCTTACCATGCCTTCTCTCAACAAAGACATTGTACATTCATGAGAAAGAGTAGCTCCTTCGATTAAGAGTTTGAAGAATCTACTGTTGAATGTTAAAGAAATATCTGAACTGGTTAGGATCGTACAATTTTCGCTTTCTTCTAAGAATGTTTGTCCACTCACCAAAGCATCTTTAACACAAAGGCATACTTTCTTATTGTGGTTGTATTTTATTTCTATTTTTTCTCCTAACGAAAGTACGCTATTGAAGATTTCTTTCATCTCTGAACATTTGATTTCCATTTTAAAAGCAATGTCACATGCACAAAGTGTGTCGTCTATCTTTTCTATATCTAGATCCAATAATTTCATTTCAAACTCGCTTTTAAGTTTTCCATTAACAGTGTAAATGTTGACGTTCAAAGTGTCACCAAAGGCAAAATCTAATTCGATTGAATCTTTCTCTTTGATATGTAAAATATTGAGCAAAGTAAGTAATGAAATATGTATGTCAAACGGCTCTTCTTCCAATGGAAAATTATAATATTCAA